>CM053503.1:101647395-101696559 GCA_028627145.1 Eidolon dupreanum | reverse complement strand
ACAGATAACTCAATTGACAACTTGTGGGAATAGTTGAAAATTCTGAGGCAGTGTCTTCGAATGGCCATTTTTCTCTGATCAATGTAAAGATTCACCTCAATAAATTATCCCATACACTTAAAACATAATTTAATCAGCATAAGAAGGTAAGCTGGGGAAGTCTTTGACCATCAATACTTGCAGCATAGACCCAAAATATAAGGTGTAAAAGGTCTAAGCAATATGATAGAGCATAACTTTATCTCTCTTGTCTTTAGCTTTTTAGCTTTTGACAATCCCCCTCCCCTCTACACACATACTTTCTTTTCTGCCTTATTATCTCTATTTCTTACCTCAAAAACTTTGACTAGTTCATCAGCCACAAGGCTTGCAAAAATAATCCTGGGAAAATACTGTTCTGATATTACCCTGAGCAAAAGTCATGACTTCCAACTATGAGTTTCATTTAAAGTCAAAAATTGCTGCCTAAATCAAAAACACAAGTGCAGCTACTCAACTGTCCCTTGTCCTGTCAGCACTCTGACTCTGCATCAATTAGGAATTAGGAAGCACTTCATCTTCAGATGCCCTATTTCATATCAGCTAAATAAATTCTTTAACCTCTGTTTGTGCTACTTAAATTTCTTCTGAGAATTCAAGATCAGAGTGTTCAGGACATAAGCACTAAATTTTTCACTGGGGCTTGAGAGTAGGTAATAGATAAAGCATAAAACTTCAGCACTAAATTATGCTATAATATAATTTGTATTCTTATATTTAGAAAAATTCCCTAAATTGGCCTAGGATCAAAACAAATTGTATAGGCATGGCATTAACATGCCTACAGAAATATTTTTGGAATTCTGATCCCTAGATCAAGCAGGAATTCTCTGTTGTTTTATACATGGTTTTATAGTACGTATTAGGTAATGGATTCCTCAAAAACATGATATGTCTTGTTGATAAAACAGCTATAACACGCCAAGAAAATGTGTCAATGTTATGAAATAAAGGTATATCTTCATAGCAAAAAAAAAAAATGATGTAACCATTGAGATGATAAACCAAAAAGAGGTTTTCAGTGCTTTTAAGTTCTATACTATGGAACATCCAGTAAATAATGTCATGATCAACTGTGGGTTGTATTTGTGGAACCAAGATATGACAGAGAGTAGATATGTCAGAAAGATTTAATAAGTTAACTTTAGCATGAAAGTAGGTAATTAAAGATTGTAACTATCTTCATTTTGGTTAACATTATCTTGGAAATGATGTTAAATATCCACTTTAATATTTCTGTGTGTGTATGTGTGTGTGTTCATACATTTAACCCATGAGTTGAATTTACTCTCTTTAAGTATATCTCTGGTTCAGTTTATAGAATTTTGAATCAGGCCATCAGATTCAAACAAAAAGTAACATCACAATGTGCTTCTAGGGGAAGAGACAGTAATATACCATTTAGAACTATAAATGTGCTTTTTGTAGTTTTTTTTTTTTTCTTTTTGTAAAGAAAGATACATGGAAAGGAGGAAGCAAGTAAGGGAGAAGGAAAGAAAGAAGGAAAGAAAACAGAAGAAAGAAATGAAAATCTCTCAAAGAGAAAGAGCGTCTGAATAAAGGTCTCAGTTCATTTATATGTTTCAGGTGGGCTATATCTTTCATGACTTTTAAAATTCGAATGGTAATGGGATACTGCAAGAGCTACAGACTGTAGACTACTAGAGTTTTATAGCCTCATGATGTGTTTTATTTGACTATTTTGTGATGTCTGCACTGAGTTTTTAAATAAATGAGATTAGATATGTACTCCATTTCCTACAACATCAGCAACTTAGCAAACAGATATACATATAGCATACATAGGATTCAGCACTTAAGAAGGGTCCATAACCAGTGGTTATCAGACATACATATTGATTTAAAATTGATTTGAAATTTCTAGAATTCTGAAGATGAGTATCTTTTAAGAATTGCAGAACAAATGAGAAAAAAACTGTCTTAGGACTAAATTGGTCCAAACTGAAGATATTAACTTGGAAGAAATGAAGTCTATTCAAACTCAAGCTATGCTAATTTAGAAAATAGGGTTAAAAAAAGAAAAAGACAGGAAACTTGTAAATTTTTTTCTTGAAAACTATTGCAAAGTTCTTTAGCATATGAGTAAAATGATTTCAAAGATATTTCCAAATTTTCTTAGGTTTAATAAAAATATATATAGGAAAGACTCATGCAAAATGAATGAGATGAGAATGTTCTAGCCTGACTCAGAGTTACACTCTCAGTGTGAAGTACTGCAAAGGACAGCTAAATATATTCAGTTAGAAAAAAACCAGTAGCTAGTATTTCTTTGGGAAAGAGTAGGTGATGGAGATAGAATGGCCATCTGGGAGCCAAATCTCCGTAAAGGGACATTTACCAGCGGAACAGAAGGACCTCAGCTCTGCAATCTGGTTACTACGTTTGTAGAAAAAGCACCATTTAAAAAACTTAGACAGCTTTTCTATTTCATGGATTTTTTTTTTACATGAGAAAAAATAACTGGTTAATATGTTACTCTAAAAATTTGCTGTATCCTATGTTTCTTATGTTCATCTACAGTATGAACTTGCTTGGTTAGATGTCAATAGATTAATCTTGGAAGAGAGACTATGTCAGGGCAGTAAAACATATTACCACGGTACTATTCCTCTTCTTGTTCATATTGCACACACTGAATTACACTTACCTCCTTCTCTCACAATACCTCACAATAGCTGCTTTCCTCCTCTTCTCTTTCCCCCACCATATGGTCATACCATTGCTTGCAAATGCTTTCAATATGTTCCCGTTCATCCTCTGAAGTAAAGAATAATTTGTCTTGCTCCATTTTACTCAATACATCTTGGGAGCACTGGTCAACCTTCACAACTAATTTTCACGTAAGGAAATGTGACAAGGAAAAGTTAAATGGGAAAACGTGTGAAAAAGCTTCAATAAATTAAACTTTTAGGGTTTTTTCTAAGGAAAAGTTAGGCTTAAAAGTATATTTTGTAAAACAAATCTACAGTAATCAAGGCAGTGTTATATTAGTGTAAGCACAGACACATAAATCAATGGAACAGAGACCAGAAACAGACCCACATAAATATTATCAATTGATTTTTTTATAACAAAGTTCAAAGGCAATTCAATAAAGGAAGGAATAGACTTTATTAAAATGGTGCTAGAACAATGGGATGTTCATTTGCAGAATAATCAAACAAATCTAGGTTGCTTAGGTCACCTTCATTATCCCCTCATATATAAACTTCGGCATATGAAGTCTCTAATAATATAGGAACCAACAGATACAAATCTGGAGATCTTTGATTTTGCATATCTAGATCTACTCTACATTGATCTGTAAATTTCTTTCTATCTTATCTAGCTGTAGAGTTCTTCAATGATGGTTCTCAGCTGAGAAACAGACCAGGGCCTAAAGTCAGTCTTAATATGATTGTTCTGTTCTGAATTCATATTAATTTATAGAGACAATTTATCTTGTGAGTTTCTGGTCAGCCAACTAAAGGGAAGTGGGTCAGAGTATACAGAGGGGCATGTAATGTGGAAAGAATAAGAATTGTGTAAAGGTTGTTAGTTTTAAGTAACAATTGCAAGAAACTAAGAGAGAAAGCAAATTTTAAAGTTTCACAGATTTACTTTTTTTTTTTAATTTAAGGGAAATTTTAACATGCAAAGTTGTGTCAACCAATAAAGATTTGAGGCTGTAAAACAATTTAAGAGTGGGTGTCTTAAATTGAATCTTGAAAGATGCATATTCAAGTCACAGCTCAAGCTGAGCTCTGGAGAGAACAAAGAAAGGCTGGATTTATAAAGGCAAAAAACACACAAAGTAATTATTTCATGCAAATGAAGGATTACTGGCCAGGTTAACAGGGATTGGTTATTTCCAATATGGAAACGAGGGAAGCAAAACATCCATAGATGTCCATACAGCAGTTGTTGCTCCAGGATGTTTATGATTCAGCCTTGAGCTGAGTTCAGCAGCCAGTTAGCAACTTAATAGCAGCTCTGAGAACCAAAACATAAGATGTGCGTAGGCTGCATTTCCCTAACAACCTCCTGACTCTATTTTAAGTGACTCCCTTAGCAATGCTCATTCTATTTTATTTTTTTCCTCATTATTAGTTGTTATCTAAAATTATTTTTAAAACTTCCTCATACAAATTTAAAACAATGGAGATCACTAGATGTTTTGAATTTTATTCCTGTTTTGTTTTAAGATCTCCCATATTAACAATTTTATTTATGCTGAAAGTGCCCTAAAGTGTCTACTGTAATTTTAAATTATCTTTGGTAAAATTAAGTAGATTTTGAGAAAAATAGAAATTCAAGTTAAAATGTGAATCTATTATTTAAAAAAGCAAAAATCTGACCTGGAAGAAATATAGATTTAAAGTGAGAACAAAATCATGAAAGGATTCAATCACGAATGGTTGTTTAAATATGTTGCTAGTGTGCTTCATAGCTCAGACTCACTTTAATGGTTGGCTGTCTGTAATTGCATACCCAACAAATCCAGTGGATGGAAAAGAAGAAGAAAAAAAAAAGGGAAACATTATACATTTTAAATAGAAGATCTAAGCCAAAGTTTGTCCTATAAGGACTGCCAACTACAGCAAAGGAGAATGTTACATTAAAAGAGTATCAGTAGCTTATTGACATGGGGCAGTCAATAGGTATTTATAGGGTTTTGGGGTCTGGGCTAGAATGATTTAAGATGGATTTTTATAGGTATGGAGTTAATTCAGATGGAGAAAATTTGTGATATAACCATTCAGTCTTGTGTACAGCATCAAGAGTCTTGAAGTGAGCCCTAAAAAATATATTGGTGTTCAAAAGCAAGTTGTTTGACCAGATAAGCAATCTATTGTCCTGATAGGAAAGATTTTTGCCCAGAAGCACACTATTTGTCCAGATAAATTGGTTTACAGTAATTTTCTGAAGCAAATTGTTAAGCCGTGGCAATACAGATGTCCTGAATTCTCAATCCTAATAGTTAAACTATGTGAACATGGAGATCTCAATTCTCATTTTAAAGGGACGGGGTAGCGGGAGGGAAGAAGCCCAAACAAAAAAAACATATACTTTGAAGCCCCAGTTCACATTCTAGTTTTTCTACTTTCTGGGTATCTAATCATCAATGGATTCATTAATATTCTCAGGTCATATATTTTTTTCACATATAATGTGTGTATATATATATGTATATATATATATAATGCTTATTATATCTTGCGTTTTTTATCAGTTTTAATGTAACAATGCATGTAAAGAATCTAAACCAGTACCTGCCTGTCATATGGAAATTGTACATTAAAAGCAAGTTCCTTACTCCTTGAGAGCATTAAAACAATAAGGTCAATAGTAAAAATATTTTCATTCTCTTGAATGTAGGAGATAACAAAATACTCTTTTATGTTCACAAGGCAAACTTGTTTACATATATATTTGTGGCAAGCATTAAATTGTGTTGATTGATTGTTGCTATGGGAGAAAATTATTAGTCATAAAAACAGAATATTTAAAAAACACATTTATGATAGTTTCATTGAGTTAAATCTTATTTTTGTTATATATCATAGCATTTACATATTATAAATTTATAGTTTGATGAGTCAGAAAATTTACACAGTTGTTCAACCATACCATGAGTGAGTTTTAGAATACTTTAATGATTAAATGCAAGTATATACATTTTTGACAAAATATTGCATAGGTGATGATACTCTCCATTTCATCACATCAAGAGGCAAAGGTAAATAATATCAGTGTGCTTCATTATTACTGATGCTAAATATGTTTATTTGGTTAATGTGATGTGTGTGTATGTGTGTGTATATATATATATATATATATATATATATATATACACACACACACACATATATATTACATCTCTCTTTCAAAAGCAGCTTTCCCATTGTGATAAATAACACATGAGTCGATACGTTGAAATCTTGTGGATAACCTTTTCCACAACTACCTTTACCAATAATTTAGCATTCATTGATGATGTTTGCCTGAATCAGTTTTGCCTTCAGATGAGTGATTTTCTAGTTATGTCAGTCTATTTTCCTTCTGTCCTCTTTTCCTCTCACTCTCCATCTCTCCCTCCTTCCCTCCTGATTTTCCTTGGAACCAAAATTTTTATTTTTCTTTATGAAATTACCTAGTAATTTCTAATCCTTTTTAGCGTGTGTGTGCAAATACAATGTAATATATATTAATATGTAAAATAGATTTATATACATTATATACATTTGTATAGAAATACATAGCTTTGTTGACTGTAGTCTGATTTCTTCTATAAAATGTACTCCATTTTTAATTCCATCAGAAAAAAATAAAGTATAAGATTGCCTCATAGACTTTCAAAGTGTTCTGATTTTTTTTCGCACCTGATAGGCTAAAATGACATTTAGCTTAGTTTTTATTTTTTTATTATGCATGAAGTTAAAAAATTTCCATATGTTTCAGAGCCATTTGTGTGCATATTTTTAAAAAAAAAATCTGTTCATGTCTTTTTCTCATTTTTATATCAGATGTATGGGCTTTTTTCTGCAATTTTAGAGTTATTTATAATTTAAGATTAGTTTTCTATATATAACACAAATATTTTTTAACTTGTCACTTGTCTTTGTTTTTGCCTATGTTGTGTTTATATACATAATAAAATAAAAGTTTTATTTTTCTTTTAGTACAACTGGATTTTAAGTCATAATAACTAGAGAGGGACTTTTCTGCTTTCTTATGGTTCTTGTATTTCTCCCTCTCTCTCTCTCTCTCTCTCTCTCTCTCTTTCTTTCTTTCTTTCTTACTGTTTTTACATATAGATCTCTGATCCTTTTGGAACTTTTGTAGCTGAGTGATTAGAAGTATAGGTCTCTCTTTATGTATTCTTTTTAAACTGTTGTCTAGTTGTCTTATTACTTTTTCTTAGTGTTTTTCCTCCTCCTTAATGTGAGATGTGACCTTCTTCATATTACTAAATTTTTATTACATTCTGGAATATATTTTCAGTCTTTCTAGTATTTTCCATTGGTCTGACTATTCATGTGTCAGTTTCATACTACTTTGATATTGGAGGATTTAAAGTATGTTTGCTTATTTGATAGGCCTAGTTTCTTCTCCTGATATATTTTTTAAAGCCTTCCTAGCTTTTCATGAATGTTTGTCTCATATGTAATTTAATATCATTTATCTGTCATCAAATATCAGTATTTTATTAGATTTTATATTAATTTGGAGGATAATTGATTTTTTTTAGTGTTCTGTCATCATATCTAGGAACATGAGATGTTTTTTAAGTGTACTTTGTATTTTATGAGTACTTTAAAATATTTT
Source organism: Eidolon dupreanum (assembly GCA_028627145.1). NCBI lineage: Eukaryota > Metazoa > Chordata > Mammalia > Chiroptera > Pteropodidae > Eidolon > Eidolon dupreanum. Next base: position 101,689,191 of record CM053503.1, on the reverse strand, counting down.
CTCTTTTAGGTTTCTCTAATGTCTTTTTAAGTTTATTCACAAGTAATTAATCTTTATTTTTTATTATAATGATTTTTTTTATTACATCTTCTAACTGGCCACTATTTATACATATGAAAGCTACTGATTTTTATGTTAATTTTAGATCCTTTAATTACTTGAATTATTTTGTCCTTGTGTTAGTTTTGGCATTTATTTTCTGAGGTTACCTAGTTAAACTGTTAAATTGCCTGCAAATAAAAGTAATTTTCATTGCAGGTTATTATGTCTCTAATTGTTTTCTCTTTCTGGTTGTATTGAATAATGTATTCAATAAAATGTTAAATTCTAATGGAGTTAGTAGGCATTCTTGTACTGACTAGAGAGATGGCTTTTATTTAGTTAAATAATCCTTCATTTAGTAAAATGTGGACTTTAGTACTGAAGTGTGTGTGTGTGTGTGTGTGTGTGTGTGTGTGTGTGTGTAATATTTATATTATTATCTTATTAAAATTAAGAATTAGTGTTGATTTTTTATCAAAAATCTTTATAGCATAAACACCTACGAAACATTTTCTCCCTTATCCCTTTTTATATTATAACTCTTTATTTTGAAATGTTTTAATACTCCAAAAATGCTGCAGAAAAATAGAGAGTTTCTTTATCTACTTCACCCAGATAATATTTCACATAATCATAGTACGATGTCAAAACCTTGGAATTGACATTGATATAATCCTAGTAACTCAAACAGATTGTATTCATACTTTACCAGTTTATACATGTACTCTTTTTAAGGAGGGAATTATATATTCTATAAAATTTTATTGCATATATAGCTTTGAGTAACCATCACCACATTTGGCGTACAGAAGTATTCCATCATCATACAGGTACTTCATTGTGCTACCCCTTGTTAATTACATCTTCCCTCCAATCTTAACCCCAAAACAATTAATCTATTCTCATTACTATAATCTCATTTTATAAATATAAACATATAACATGTAACACTTTGAGACTGGCTTTTTTTTTCCTGAATGCATCATAGTCCAAGTGTTTTCATTCACCAATTATCTGTTGCTTTTCATTAGTGAATAGTATTCATGATATGAATATATTGCCATCTGTTTTATCATTAACTTGTTAAAGATGACATTTGGGTTGTTTGCAGTTTGAAGGTATTACAAATAAAGCTGTTATGCACATATATCTATAGATTTTAGTGAGAAAATAAATTTTTATTTTTCTAAGATAATCATCCAGAAGCATGTTTGCTGGATCATACAGTAAGTGTATATTTAACCTTATGTGAAACTTCCAGTTTTCCAGAATGGCTGTAACATTTTATATCTACCACCAATATGAGATACATAGTTGTTCCACTTACTCACTAGTACTTTGTATTATCAGCTTTTTAAAATTTTACCCATTTGATTATTTATATAAAATCTTAAATATTACTTGTATTTCTCTAATACTTAATTGTGTTGAAGAGTTTTCATATCTGTATTTGCTATCTACGTATCTTCTTTGGTGTAGTGTTTTTCTTACTATTGAATTTAAAGAGTTATTTGTATATTCTAAATACAAATCTTTTTATCAAAAATAACAAAATTAGCAGATTTTTATTGCCTTTGAAAATGGGAGACACACGTTAAAAATTCAAGTTTTTATTAAATTGACAATTTCAAAGAATGTAACTCTTACATGTATGCTGCTGATACCTGGTGCTTCCTAGATTATAAAGTTGGGGAGAAATTGTATTTAGAAAAGAAAAAAAATATTAAAAAAAAGACTTTGATATAGAATATAAAAGTGCTCAGGAACCAGATGTTATTATCATACATTGGTGAAAAAGAGAGTGGTTTTTAAGTCAATTTTCAGTGTTCTTATTTTCATATAATAATAATAGTAAAGGTTGGAGGTTAACATTTTACTTCTTGAATGGAATTTAAACTCAGCTGAAACAAAGAATACAGAAGATGAGAAATGGTTTGACTTATCCCCTGGATCCTATCATAGCCTCTAATTATTTAGTATTCTAACTTAGACTTTCCTCCAAGGGGCAGTAGACTCCAAGAGTTAGAAGTGGAAACTGCCAATCCTTTTAAAGCTTGGGCTCCATAGTCCCAGAATATAATTTGTGTTGTTTTTTCTTGATTAAAACTAACAAGACTCAAGGAGAGAGAAATAAAGTTCACCTCTTAATGTGAGGAAAGGCATTGGCTTACAGGGGTCAAGGGGCAGCCATTTTTGGAGACTATCACACACCGTTTATCCTGGAAAATTTACTAAATATATGTTTCCTGAGGGATGAGGCCTTGCTTTATGATTTTTTACATTCCCCGCAGCACCTCACACAGTATTAAAAAATAATATTTGATTGTTGTTTGTTTTCTAACAGTGTTTAATTAAATTTTTTGTTGATATTATGATGAATTCTGTTAATAACTACAGTATTTTGATAGATGACACATATTTTACTGACATATCTAATCACTGTAATTTAACATACATTCTGTAGCTTCTACATGGAGAGATGTATGTCATTAAAAAGACAATGCCTTCACCATTATATTTATTTAACTGCTATTACAATAGGAGGTTTTAGTTAAGTTGAAGATACTGGAATTTCTTTTTTGCACTATGTCCAGATTTCATTTTACATGAAAAGTTTAAAAGAAAAAAAGAAGTCAAAAGAGAGAGTTGAGATAGATTATATTATTTGTTCTAACATCCATTTAAATTCAATGATCATAAATATACGATCAGAGAAAATTATGCTTGCTGTTAAAGATAAAGTTACCTACTGCTATTTTAAAAATGGTGTTTAATAAAGTAATGTTATATAATACTTTTTGCATACAAAAATGTCCTCCTAAGAAATTTTACTTCTACTAATGAGTTTATATCATGTCATAATAATGTAACTAATAATAGTTAAGCTTTGTTGAATTATGTAAATAATATTCAATTTATCACTATTGAATAGTTCTTTAAGTTAAAGTTCTTATTATTTTTATTTTTTTAATTTTTATTTTTTCTTATTATTTTTCCTTATTACCTTGCATTCTGCCCCAACAAATACTACAGCTCTTAGACATAATGAATACTTAATTAAATTCAATAATATTTATTGAGTGTTAATTATATTTATTAAATTTGATTCTTTAAATACAATTGCAATAAACCACAGCCAAATTAAATTAAATAACTATTTTTAAATCTTATTTTGATGAAAAAGTTCTTCTTAATCTTTGGAAAATGAATACTTAAACTTGGTTTCTCCCTTTTTTGGGGGGTGTGCTAAAAATGGCACTTTATTTGTTGCATTTTTTAAAAGGAAGTTTATATATGAAACCAACATATTCTGAAATATCTATAACATCAACCATCCAGGAAACTAAATTACATAGTGGAAAGCACATTTAATTATAAGAAAGATAGTGGTTCAAATTATGATTCTTGATTTTGCATTTAACAGAAGACAGTAGATATTTTATTTACTTTTCTCTACATTTTAGTTTTCTCATTTTTTTTTTTCAGTGAGCACAATGTGTTGTTGGGAGGATAAATTCAAATAACATATATAAAAATAATATAAATTTAGATTTTTATTTTAGCCTTTTGGCAGATTGATAATGTTTTGTTTGTCTTTATAACCACAGAATTTATAATATTACCTTAAAACAGCAGGTGATTCTTAAGAGTTTAGCATAATTGAGTCAGAAAAAAATGTAAACTAAAGAAAACATCGTTTTTCATTTTTAGAGTGATGGAGTTCAACTGAACATAGATTCCATCATGGCAACATCTGTAGAATTTTTAGAAGACTTTATAAATGAGAATTTGTACTGTATTCACATTCTTACTCTTCTAAAATGAAGCAACTTGGGGCTATCATTAATAAATTTTGGCAAGTCTCATATATCCTCTCAGATTCAATTTCTTTATTTGTTTAACTGGTTTTTACTAATACTTCAACTACATAACTGTTGTGAGGGTCAAAATAAATACAAGTAAAAGCCCATTGTAAAACATGAATTAAAACTAGCTAAGAAATTGATTCAAGAGAATAAAAGCTTTAATCTGACTTCTTTCAGTAGAAAAAATTTTTATCATGCAATAATTGAGACAATAGTGACTAGCTAAGATTTGATTTTCCCCCTTTTACAGCAATTAACCTTTTTTAAAACTATTGTCTTTTCAGATCAAGTAGATTTCAAGTACCATGCCCTTCTTATGAGATATAAAAATTCATAACCCTAGTAATATGACAGAATATGTTTCAGCTCTGTTTAGAAAGGCCCATTTCTTGCTTTGCTGTGGTAACATATATCTTTCAAAAGACTATTGAGATCTTGTTTGCCTTTGTCATATTCAGTTTGTCAACTTCATTTCGTCTTTTGTTAGCTAAATGTAATATTGTATACTTCCTGTAAAGGCCAGGAGACAAAACATCTAGGTCATCCTTTCTTATGGTAAGTTTTTAAAAATATTTTACCCATTTAAAAGGCCCTCTCGTAATATAATATTGGCCATGCAATAAATCATTATTTTGCCAAGTTGCCTCAGCTGATAGGAGGAATGTGCATCCTGTGTCTTTCTAAGTATAAGTGAAAGATGACTTCATTTATTTTTAATAGTATGATTAGGCATTTATTTGATGCATTTTATATTTTTTATTACCGTCAGAAAATTATTGCCAATAGCAGACACTTATGGCTGAAATAAGCAAGTGTGAGTAGTGTGTGTATCAATTTGGTCAAAAATATAGTATAACTGGAGTTCCAGTCAAAAAGGCAGAATAAGTAAACATTACATTTGTCTTCTTTCATGACCACATCAAAATTACAACCAACCTCAGAACAACCATCATCGGAGTTACCTGAAATCTAGCTGAACAAAAGTCCTACAACTGGACACACAAAAGATAACACAGTAGGACTGGTAGGAGGGGTAGAGATGTGGAATGGGCTGGTCCTATACCTGCATATGGCAGTTGAGAATAAGGAAGAATATCTCAGCTATGGAAGTCCCCCTGGAGGAAGAAGGGGTCCTGGCTCCATACCAGGCTCCCCAGCCCAGGCTTCCAGTGATGGAAAGAAAAGTCTCCACAAACTCTGGCTGTGAAAACCAGCAGAGATTGTTGCTGAGTGAGATGTAGGGTAGCTGGAGTCACAGACTTACTTCTTAATGGCCCTTCACATGGAATTACTCACTGTATATCTATCAACAATTAATTTAAATATAAATGGATTAAATGCTCCAATCAAGATAGGATGGCTGAATGGATAAGAAAACAAGACCCTTACATATACTGTCTACTAGAGTCTCACTTCAGTTCGAAAAACATACACGGACTAAAAATAAAGAAATAGAAAAAGATATTTCATAAAACTGCAAATGAAAAAAAAAAGCTGGGGTAGCAATACTTATACAAAATAGACTTGAAAACAAAGGCTGTAACAAGAGACAAAGAAGGACCTAAGAATCCCACTTTTGGCAATTTATCTAAAAAAATACCAAAGTACTACTTCAGAGGAACAGGTGAATCCATATGTGCCCTTCAGCATTATTTATAATAGCCAAGCTATAGAGGCAACCTGGATGTCCTTCAATGAATGAATGAATAAAGAAGTGGTGCATATATACAATAGAATATTACTCAGCCAAAAAAGAGAATAAAATATTTCTATCTGCAACAACATGGATGGACCTAGAGAATATTTTGATGAGTAAATTAAGTCAGATAAAAACAAATACCATATGATTTTGCTCACATATGGAATCTAAAGAATATAAACAAACAAAACAGAAACAAACTCATAGATATAGAAAATATTTTGATGTTCTTGCCAGATGGAAGGTGGTTTGGGGGGTGGGTGAAAAAGGGGAAAAGATTAAAAACTACAGATTGGTAGTTACAAAATTGTCATGAAGACGTAAATCACAGCATAAGAAACATAGTCAATAATTTTGTAATAACTATGTATTGTGTCAAATGGGTACTAAATTTATTAGGGTGATTATTTTGTAAGTTATATAAATGTCGAATTACCATGTAGTACACATGAAACTAATACAATATTATATGTCAATTATAATTTAAAAAATTATTTTAAAAAATAAAAATAATCCCTCATATAATATAATGCAACTTCACACAGTGTGTAATACAAAAACTTCACAGAGGTATTATTTTTCAAACATAACGGAACTTAGCTACCAAATGTTAGCTGTATTGCTTGCAAAATAGCTTTTCCAAAAGTTATATAATAAAGCAGATGGCCATAAAATCAATTGTATTTTCTCAGAAACAATGTTATATGTAGATGGTGTGTTCTTTATTAAAAACTTGTCCTCATATTATCTATAAACTAACAATACATCATAAAATTAAAATATTACAATCTTGGAAATATAGAATTATTTGAATATAGGGCACATACTCTCATAATCATAGTATTTCAAAGCTTCAGATATTCAGAGTCCAATCTCCTAATTTTAACATAAGGGAATTTGAACCTAGTTTAATTATTTGCCCAATATTAACTACCTAGTAGGTGATAAATGTAAGACTAGATTCAAATCTCTACATTCCCAGACTAATTATATTTCAGTTACTTTAGACTGCCTACATTACAAAGAAAGTTGAAGTGATTTACGAGTTAGTTTTTCTAAAGTAAGATCATGTCTTGCAGCTGTTCTATTAGGTCTTGCACCTACCTGCACAGTCTCGATACTTTTGAAGAATTTTATCTAAAACTAGGTTATGACTCTTCATTTGTAGAAGATGTGTACCAATTGCCAGATATAAAAAAAGATACCTCAAAGAGTGGAAATTTGCCACTTTTATTTCAGATTCTGCTAGAAAAAAAGGGGAGAAATAAGAATTTCATATCCATTGGTCACTATAGTAGATATGATTAGGAATTTGCAAAACTGCCTAGCGATAAATAATTTTTAAAAATTATGTTTCTCATTGAATGTTACCATGCTTCCAGAAAAAAAGTCATTTGAAGAAAGTATAGTGAGTCCACAAGGTAGCTACTTTTCATTCTTCAATGTGGAAGGTTTATAGTTACTGTGGCCTTGTATCTGCATCTTGCCATATAGTCCTATAAAATTCAAAGAGAAATATACAAAGAAATGTTGTGTTTTCCATGATAGTAAAAAATAGTTCTTCAAATACACTAGTATTTATAAATTTGATTACTCTATGAAACACCCTGAAGAGATATGGAGTTATATATATTATTTTGTCTTTAGTCTATATGGAGGTACTTCAGTTACTTCTTTCCATTCAGTCTCTGAAGTGAAAACTTCTCAGAGTTAGTTGGTTAGTCGATTGATTGGTTGGTTAAAGTAGGATTTAGATATCACTTTTTAGGTTAAAATGTTAAGATTAATACTCTGAATAATGTGACAGTTGGCTTTTTATGATTAGTTATGTCATGGACCCAAAGTTTGAACTTTAAGAGTACTAAAGGAGACAAGGTAGTGTACTAGAATTCAAAAGTCTCAACTCTACATTTACCATTTAGAAAATGTTAATCCCGGTCATCAAATGGACTGTTCTAACACTATGAAAATGTACATAGCATTATTATTTTTATTTTTGTTAAGAGATATTATAAGTAACCAACTAGTTATTGCCAGATTCATGTTGTTGGGTTAAATTCACAGGCTCTCCTAAATTGGTAATAATTTTAATTTGCAGTGGTAGTAGGTTATGGTGGTAAGTCAAATTATTCAATGAAAGATACACTAAGTAAGACTGTCTTAAGGTAAAAGAGAATGTGAGCTGACTTCTAGATACAGAGCATTGAGAGTGACCTATGACAAGTATAACTACTGGTAAAATGTTCTCCGATATATCTGCAAGTTAAATTTCCGATGTGAAAAATGGTGACGATGTCTATTTTTTATGGAGTTGGGAGAACACAAACATAACACTATGTTTCTAAAAGCACTTATCACAATTCTTACAATAGATTAGCACTTAATACATGATGGTTACATTTTTTTCCCTTTCTATCTAAAAAACTCATATGTGACAATCTGATTTTATGTATAAATTGAGATCCTTTTTTTTCTTTTTTTTTTCCCCCAGAAAACATCTGTGGAACATATAAATGTTATTAATCACTAGCTTATATAAGGAATCTCATTCCAAAGCCTTAAAGTGGTTATGCCTTTACATAAGGAAGTATCAGTTGTCAAAATAGTCCGATAAGGAAAATTTTACATGGATTAATTTGTGGGGAATTTCCTAGGTGATCAGAAGTTATCTGATTGCTCTGAGACTTGACAGAGCTGGAATTAAATAGGTTTATATTTCTAACCTGTATTCTTGGACAGTTGGTTCAATGTGGAAGTCATAAAACTAATCCAAGTAGGCAGGATAATTATCTAACAGTAATTAACCTGGCTTTGAAAAAGAAGGCTTTCTTGAGTTTTGTTCAAAGTAAAATATGTGGGTCAATTTAATATCCAGAAATGTATAACTTTCTTCTGGGTCATCTAACTTGTTTGCATATAATGTTCATACTAGTCTCTTCTGACCCTTTGTATTTCTGTGGTGTCATTGGTAACTTGTCCTATTTCAATTCTGATTTTATTTATTTGAGCCCTCCCTATTTTTTTTTCTTGGTGAGTCTTGTCAAGGGTTTGTAAAATTTTTTTTTGTCTTTTGAAAGAACCACCTCTTCAAGGACAATAGCCTAGTGGGTACCAGAGGGTAGAGGGGAGGGGGGAAGGAGAAGGTAGATAGGGTAAAAGGGGTCAAATATGTGGTGACAGAAAGAAGTCTAACTATGGGAGGTGAACACGCAATGTAAATATATATATGCCTTATTTTTAAAATGTACAGCTGAAACTTACCAGATTTCGTTAACCAATGTAACCATAAAAAATAAATTCATTAATTAAAAAAAATAAGATAAAAAAACAAAAACAAAGAAACATCTCTTAATTTCTGATCTTTTTGATCTTTTCTATTGTCTTTTCAGTTTCTATTTTATGTATTTCTTCTCCGAACATCGTTTTTTTTCTACTAACTTTGAGTTTTGATGGTTCTTCTTTATCTAATTCCTTTAGATATAAAGTTAAATTGTTTGAGTTTTCTTGTTTTTTGAAGTAGGCCTATATTACTATGAACTTCTCTCTTAGAATACTTTTGCTGTATCTTATGTATTTTGTTGTATTCTATTTCTGTTTCTTTTTGTCTCTAGGTAATTTTAATTCTTTGATTTCTTTGCTGATCCAGTGATTTGTCTAGGAACAAATGGCTTCACTGATGAATTCTACTAAATATTTAAAGAAGATTTAATATCATTTTTTTCAAACTCTTTCAAAAAATTGAAGAAGAGAGAATACTTCAAAAATAATTTTAGAAGGCTAGCATTACACTGGTAGCCAAACCAGTCAAGGGCAGCACAAACAAAACAAAACAAAATAGAAGTCAAACAAACAAAACAAAACAGAATTACAAGCCAATACCTCTGATGACCATAGATGAAAAAAATCTTCAACAAAATATTAGCAAACCAAATTCAATAATACAGTAAAAGGATCATACACCATGATCATGTGGGGGTTACTCTAGGGATGCAAAGATAGTTCAACATCCATAGATCCATCAACATAATACAGAACATTAATAAAATGAAAAAGAAAAATTATATGATACAGAAAAAACATTTACCAAAATTAAACATCTGCCTATGATAAAAAATCTCAATAAAGTAGATAAAGAGGACAAATACTTCAACATAAAAGCTCATTCATGTATGACCAATCTATAGCTAATACCACACTCAACAGTAAATAGTTAAAACTTTTCCTCTAAGATCAGGAGTAAGACAAAGATGTCCACTCTCACCACTTTTACTCAACATAGTATTTAAAGTCCTAGAGATAGCAATCAGGCATAAAAAAAAGAAAGGCATACACATTAGAAAGAAATAAGTGAATTTGTCATTATTTGCAGATATCATAATGTTATATATATAAAACCCTAAAGACTCCATCCAAAAATTATTTGAATAAATGAATAAAGTTGTAAGACAAAATTAATATATAAAAATCTGTTGTGTTTCTATACTCAAAAATAAACTATCAGAAAGAGAAATTAAGAAAACAATCTCATTCACAATTGCATCAAAAATAAATAAATAAATAAAATACCTAGGAACAAAGTTAACCGAAGAGGTGAAAAACATGTATACTAAAAACTATAAGACATTAATAAAAACATTTTATAAATAATTTATAAATTTAATATAATCTTTATTTAAAATATTTAATAGTATTGTTATGAGACTTAAAAATTTAGACACATGTCAACCTAAAAGTGTAATTTTATAATAATATCCAAGCAAAGTATAAAAAAATTGATGACAAAAAATTGTTATTTTACATAACATGAGTACATTCTATAAAGACATAGCAATTAAATTTCTAACATGGGCACAGAACTAGACAAATAGATCACCACAAAACAACAAATGGCCAAGAATCAGATTTATTAAAAAGGTTTTTTTTTAAATATGTGTAGAATTATAGATTACGTTGATGCACATTAATCCTTTAGGAGAAACCATTAGCTGTTCAATTTACATTATAGACACCATACAGATACACACACAAATTAACTCCCACAAGTATTGGAAAGCTCAAGTTTAAAGAAATTATTTTTAAATGATTGAATATAGAATAGTTTTACAGAACTTGGGAGAAGACATTTCCTAAACAACACAAAAAATCAATTAGAAAGTTAAAGTCTGACAAATTGACCACATAAAAATTAAAATTTCTGAAAAAAAATTGTGACGAGAAATAAAAATAAGCTGAAAAAAAAATAAAGAATAGACTGGAGATAAATAAGTATAACATATATATTAGGTAACATATGTGGCATAGAAAAACAAATTCTATAAAAACTGGGTAAAAGACATAGCAGAAAATATACTGAACAAAAACCCCAAAAGTGGCCAGATGAAAAGATTTTTAATCTCCATATAAAAAGTGAGAAAAAAAAATAACATCAATATTGATGCAAATTAAAAGTAAAACATTTAACATAACATTTTACTCATCATTTTGGGAATAATGTTTAATCTTGTTTCGGCAAGATTTTAAAAAAGAGAGTATAAATTGGTTTAGCATTTTTAAATGGCAATTTGGCAATATCCAACAATATTTGAAATTTGTACATTCTTTGTTTCAGCAATTCCACTACTGAAGTTAACACACATGTAAAAAGAGGGAAATTGCTACATTTTTACAGTTAAAAATCAAATACAATTTTGAGTAAATATTATAGCAGACACTATATATGACATAGTTATATGTGAGCATTTACTATAACTACAATAATCATTACCATTATGGATATTATGGGCACCAGGCCTGGCTAGTCCACAGTCTTTCTGGTCCAATGTCTGGCTGGTCCATGGTCTTGCTGTGATCCAGGTTACCAGCTAGGAATTGGACCTGTATTTAGAATGTTACATTAGTGTGGTAGGGCGCCTTCACCTAAAATATGTAAACATAATTCAGTTTATTGTATCACGCATGTGTAGCTAAATGCCACTATTGTACTCTGCTATTTGTGGAGCCATGCATTCCCCTGGGGAGCTGAAGGGGAGCACAAGAGGGGAGCAGAAGAAGTGTGCTCAGTACTACACTTCCTCATAGAACTGCACTAGAAACAACAGAGTGCATTTCACACAATAAAGTTAGTGCCGGCCGTTTCATACTCATGTCTGCCTCTTGTGTATTCTTCCAACTGATGTCTCACCATTGAACTTTCCCTTCTCGATCAGCTTGGCACTGATAGATATGTATTGAATATTTTCCATTTCTCCTTCAGATATATTCTCCACCCATCTCCAGACTCCTCTGGACCTGGGAGGGTAATTGCTATGGACTATCACAGACCTCCTCCCTAACAATTGCTTCTGTTTGGAGCCTGCTAATAAATAATCAGAAGACTAATCCAAATAAAATTTGAATATTTACAATAATGACTCCTTCCATGCCAAGTTGCAGAAGGTTACAGGCTTCTGTCTAATAAAAGCCATAGTTTCAGTCAGGGATTATCTCTGGTTTCTGGTAACCATCCCTATTATTCACTTCTTCAGGCCTAGAAATGGTAGGTAACAGTTTTCTGCTACTGTAAACTAGTAGGTTCTTGACTACAACTTGTTTTCTTAAGCCCCATTCACACCTGTGTAAATCATCCTTAATAGTTAACTCCCTTTAAGGAATCCATTTTTTGTGAACCACTGATTATTGCCAGTACCCTTTCTCACAGTACTCACAGTCTTTTATCTTTCTTCATCACTGGCATAGCTCTAATTTTATTTCCAGGTTTCCACCTTATTCCCTAGAGCTTTTTGCTCTGAGAAGGTAAATACCTTTTCTCAATATAATGATTAGTACTGATTACTCTGAGTTAATCATGGTAATTCTATTCATTGTGGCAGAAATTGGTTTAGGAGTGGTTATTGGTAAACAAAGAGAGGTCTAATGAAGAGCTTCTAGAAAAGCTCTCATGAACTTAAAAAAGAAAACACACAGGAAGAGGCAGTTTCCTGGTGGGCACTGGCAACTCTGGGTGTGATACCTGGAGCTGACTTGGGTGCTACACCCTTGTACTAACACAGCACAGCAGACAGTTGAAAAGAACCTGAGCTTTTAAGGATGACAATGAGTTGACAAATCTATCAATCTTAGGGTTGCCTTTCTTTGTGTAGCCTCTTCTGTGACATAATACATTTTCTTCTCATTATTCAACCCATTTTGTGCTGTTTTTCTATTACTTGCAGCTGAGGGCAAGTAATTGATGTGAATACCAATGGATGCTGGAAAGCACTAAAAAGGGGAGTAAATTGGCTCTTACTGGGTTGCAAATATTTCCAAGAATAATTATAATTGTTTACAAAAGAAAATAAAGATTACATATAATATATATTAGCTAATGTATCTAATATATATTTTCTTAAGTATCACATATAAAATCTAATAATAGTTTGCCCAATACCCAAACTAAATATACATGCATATTATATATGTAACCAGTTTATTAAATGTGTTGGCATTGATAGAATATAAAAAGAAAATAACTCTACCCTACCTCACTAAATCCATTCATATCTTATTCTTCCCACCTCTGGATATAATATTTGGTGGACACCATAGCTCTTTCGAGCAACTCCAGAGAGTCATCCATAATCTATTATCCATACCTTCTTTATTAAAATATTTAGTCTAACCTAGTAGCAAAGCTTCTACCTTTCATTAAATTTAAATATTTTCTCAGTCCAATTAAGCTTGCCTTAAGTTTATAAACTTACTATAGGAAAGGTAAACCTTTAGGTCATCTTTGTTGTTTCACCACCTTTTTATTCTACGGTCTCTATGCATGCTGCCCTGGCTCCTTTAGACATTGAAGAGGGAGAGGAGTTAAGGGGAAGGACAGGTCTGGATTTACTGAAAGTGTATAGGCTGACTGGGCCTTTTGTGTACTGTATCAACAAATACTGGCTCATTTTCCCAAGGGGTTTCTTTATACAATTTGGGGGATTTGCTCTAGTAAGGGATTCATGAATGAAGTTCTTTGAATAAGGGTAATACCTTCACTTTCTAACAATTTATCTATTTCCTCAGCCATTGAATTCTTAAGTTCCATCCCTCTGTAGTAGTCATCTCATCTTATGTAAAGTACACTTAGAAGGGATCTGTTCATAATTTTTTTCTCCTTCCTTTGTCAGGATATACACCTGGCAAATTCATCTTTGTCGCTCTGGTTGTGTGTAGTACACGTGTGTGTGTGTGTGTGTGTGTGTGTGTGTGTGTGTATTCTCTCTCAAGGAATTCTAGCCAGGATTGAGATTTTGAAATGTTGAACTTCTAATAAATTTATAGTCTCAAACCCCAGAGAAAAATGATGAAGTTCTCCAATGTTTATCTCACATTCTGCCAGTATCAGCCTATCAGCCACCTTCAAACAAAAGAATGCTAAAAATTAATTAGGTTGCTAAAGAGATTGGAAAATAGAAATTTCTTTAGAGGGAGATTTGGTGTGCTGTGATGTCTTCTGTTATCCTCACTTAAAATTTTAGAACCTAGAAACTTAATTTTTACATCTCACCACTAGTAATAGTATATAAATACATAGAAGAAGATCGGAAAGCTATATGAAAATGTTAATACAGGTTGATTTTAAAGGAGGGAACTATATTGGATTAAATTAGGTGAAAGTAGGAGAGAACCTTTAATATTTACAACATACAATTCTCTTTAGTTCAGATTTTAAAGCTGAGTACTCGTCTATCATTTATGTACCTGCAGGTAATAACAAAATTTAAAAAAATTAAAAGGTGAGAGCAACTAGACCTTAGAAACCAAAACTACTGGAATATTAGATCATAAAATGCTCAACAGTTGGAATTAAGCACATTTCTATTCTACTGAATCCTTGGACTTAAGACATTGATCTTGATGCATGGGAAGTTTAATAAATATGTGCTGAAGTTAGAAACGTAAGTAAAAATGATATACTTGGAGCTCCTAATCTGGGAGTTGGGGTGTGTCCTGTTTTGGACACTTTGAGAGTAACTGTAATTCCAGCTAGATGGACAACCAGGGCATATCTCACTCCCTTCCCATGAGGTACTAGCATAGGAGAGGGAAACCTATCAAGCTTAGGAAATTCATGTGAAATTAAGATTAGCTCTCCTGGGAAATGAAGATAAACCCCTGACCTGTGACCTTTGGTCACACTTAATACTTTGTGCAAGCCAATGAAACAGTTTATCTGACTAAGCACTACTGTAATAAAAGGAAAATTATAAACCCCAGGGGCTGTACAGGTAGATTAGTCTCTAGCAGTATTAACAAAGACTTTTCTATCTCTATCTGATACAAACACAAAATATATTAAAAATATTAATTATTGAAAGAACTCCCTTTTATGAAAAATGCTAGTATACATAAAAATACAACCCCACAATAAATTTAAACCATATAAAACTAACAGCAGGCTTATTTGAGTAATAATCATTATAGCAATCCAAATGGTTAAAAGCAATGCTAAAGATTATAATTGTGACGGATTCAAAAAGCAGTTGTCTCTTACTGTTACTGAATTTGAGGGATTCGTTTTGCCTGCACACGTCAAACCCAAAAGAGACATAGACAGGAGTTTGCAGCAAAGAAAGCAGGTTTATTTAAGGAAATGGCGCCAAGCCTGAGACACGGGTGAGCTAGTGCTCAAAAATCTGGCTACCTGAGGGCCTCTAGGGCAGCGATCCCCAACCCCCAGCCACGGACTGGTACCAGTCCATGGCCTGTTAGGAGCCAGGCCGCATATTTGGAGGTGAGTGGCAGGCTAGCAAGTGAAGTTTCATCTGTATTTACAGCAGCTTCCCAGCACTAGCATCATGCCCTGAGCCCCATCTTCTATCATCAGGCATTAGTGTCTCACAGGAACACCGGTGCCTGGCGCCAAAAAGGTTGCAGACTGCTGCTCTAGGGGATAGATTATATAGGGGAAAACTCATTATTAGCTAAGGGAGTTGGGGTTGTGGGCTCTACTGATTGGTCTGGGTTAGGGTAGGAGGCAATTGATCATTGTATCAGGTCCCGATGTCAGTCATGGTGTAGTTCTGTCTGGTTTCAAAGGGTTGCTGGTGGGGTCCTTCCCCCTTCATGAGTACAGAGCTGCAAGATGTTATCTTTAGTTTGACCGAAACTCTGTTTCTGTGGTCAACATACCTGATGCTTTGTCCCTAAGACTGTTTGATATTGACCTTATGGACTTAATGATTACGGACTTAATGATTCTGCAGTATGCAGAAGGATCAGGAAAGAAAAGAAGCAAGTGATCCCAAGGCCAGTTTGAATCAAGGAGAAAGAGAAGAGAAAAAGTCATTTTAAAGAAGTGAAGATTTGCATGGTACATTACCATGTGTGTTTCTTGATTACAGCCTTTCCCTCTCCTTTCTCTACTCTCCCCTCCCCAAGTTTAAAGGCAGAATGGAAAGGGAATAGTGGTTTGTGTTTCTTAAGAGACAACAAGCATAACCAGAACTGTCAAATAAAAGCATAAGGGAACTGCTTCATCTTTTGCTGTGGTGTAATCAAGGAAGAATGGATGATAAGCTAATTGGCCTCAGGATTTTCACACCAGCTGTTGGAGCTCTTTATTTGATCATTGTTACAGGGTCATTGACCATGTGGGACTGCACTACAGAAACCAATGTACAGTAAGAAAAGGCATGGAAAGTGAAGAATAGTTGTTAATTAGACAGTGACAAAAGAGCTGTGCAGTCAAAACCTGAGACTTCCATACTTTGAGAAGAAATTTGACTGATGTAATAGCCTATACATTAGTGACAGACATCTCAAAGGATGTCTGCAAAGTATGGTTTTCCAAAGGTTGAGACTTTATTCTTGCCTCAAAGTTCCTTACATAGCAAAGAGGTTTATCATTCACCTATTACTGTCACAAAAATAGCAAGGGCTTCCAGGCTTTCTACTGAACTTTACAGATGTTTGCAAAGCATTTATGTGGCTCTTAAAGGTAAATGTGTTCCACCTGACTTACATAAACACAATTAGGATAAATATACCTTCTCAGCCATTTTTCTTTTTCAGTGTCTTTGTGTTTGCAGATATTACCTCTGAAATGTAAATGGAACTTCCTTGTTCTCTTAATATGGCATAGACTCTCAATTCTAATATTGAAACAAAAATAGAATTATTGTGCAATGCAGTCAAAGCCCTTATTTGACACCACATAATAAAGAATCTTTTGTGTGCTAAATATTTGACACAGAACTCTGAGAGATATAAGGAACAATGCAAACTCATTTAATGTTTACTACTCCCAGGCATTTTTAATAAGATTTTTAGGCATAACAGCTTACATAACCACACAGAAACTGAGTTTCAATTCTAGTCTTTTATCATCAGCAGGAAACTAGAAAATAGTGCTTCCTCTGCTGAATAAAAATTTGCTGGTGATTATGCTTTTTATAGTTGAGCTCCTTATAGATGATTTTCTTCACTTATAAAGAAAGTGATAGTAACCATCTCATATTTTAACAGAAGTAGAAGGAAATAGATCCATTTGCATCACATCGCATTATTGTATTGGGTCCAGAAAGACTCCTCGATCTTCAGATATTTTTGTTTACATGATAGTTTCTATATACTTGGCAATAAGTTCAGTGACTCTGTAGTTTACAAGCCTTCAAAAAATATGAGATTGATGATGTTCCAGGCATACAACAGTGAAACTGCTCTAAAGACAAGCTTTCCCTTCTCCCTGCTCCTAATTGAAATAGAAGGCCAATAAATATTTATAAATGGATGAAGCTCTAATTATATTATAAAATTTAATGCTGAAAACAGATTTTTCTAATTAAGTTTGGGTAATCACAAAGAACAATGCATTGCATTCTTAGAAAATTCAGACATCCAAGAATTTCTAAATGTCCTGCAGAAAATGGAGAAGAAATCTATAAAATGTAATTTAGTTCTGCGACTTCCAAATGTAGAAAAATTATATTATTTGAAATTTCTATCTTCAGTTAAAATGGGATCTATCCTAAATATAGGAATTAAGGTTGATGTTAGATGTTATATTATATTCCTTAGATTAAAGAATGGCAGTTTTAACAAAAATGCACATATAAGTTATTTTAATGAGGATGCATTCAAAGTCTTATAGTAACAACAACATTGACCACTATTATAAAATATTGAGGGTTTATTATGCTCCAGATACTGTAAGTGATATTTTACATATCTTTCATTTATATCCATGTCAACTTTACAAGGTATTTTCCCCTTAATTTTACAGATAATTTGACAATTCTAAAGTCACATACCTACCTAGTAAGAAATTCAAATACTAGTCCCTCTAACTCCATAGTCTCTGCTTTTGACAATTGTTTAGATTGTATAATGATGCATAACATACTGTTATAAACACAGTGGTGTAAAACAACAAATATCACTTAACAATATTATTCATGGTCCTGGGGGTTCACTGGGCAAAAGTAAGTGGTTCTCTATGGGTCTCTTATATGATTGCATTCAGTGGCTAAGGCTGGTGTTATAAATGATTTCTCCTAGTCAGGCCCAGCTGTTGTCCAGGACATTTATACATAATGTCTTTGTGTAGCTTAGGCTCTATCAGAGTATAGCAGCAGAATTCCAAGGGTAAATGTCTCAAATAAAAAATAAAACTTTTGAATGGTAATGACACAAAGTTGAAAGGCAAAATGGGTAAATCTGTCACATATATGACAAAGAATTATTAAAAAGTGGGTAAAGCAGATAAAGAAACACTACTAAAAAAAAAATCCATGGAGAAACTATCCCCCCTCCCTCCATATTCACAAGTAATTCAGCAGACAGTTTAGAAAACAAAATAAAACAAAGCAAATGACCAATGTTTGACCTAACTACAAATCAAAGAAAAACAGTATTTGTTTTTCTGTTGGTATGGCTAATATTATAAGGCTTGGTAATAGCTAGTATCTAAAGTTTGCTAGTTATTTGCCTATTTGCTCTTAAGTCCATTTCTTGCTCTTTCTCTGCTTCATTTTTCACTGTAGGAGGACTGACTTGACAGGGTGTATTACACAGATACCGATGTCAGCTGCTTTCCGGCTGAATTTGCCAAGGGAATGAACTGGTAGTAGACTCTAAGGTGGATAGAAAAAAGTGTCAGGTTATTTCTTCTCCTCTCTCTCTTTAGAGCAGAGCCTTTGGCTAGTGACACTGCCTCCTTGGCTCTACTTGCAGCTAAATCCAGCTTCCTCCTCCCTTTATTCTTCCACCGGTGTCATACCCAGAGGGCAAAGCAGTAGCAAATTCAGCTGAGTGCAAGCAGTTAGAGGGTACTTTGTGTGAAGAAAATTTTTAAATTACACTGAAACCAAATAAAAATCAATGTGTTTTGTTTGTTTATTTGTTTATATGTAACCATGTGCTAATAATTCTAAACAATGCCAGTGACATTAAAGATGTGCTCCTGTCACCAAGGCTTCTTGCTCCCAGAATACTCCATGGTTCTTCCACTTGGCCACCCATCCAGATTAAGGAGTGACAAAGGCAGCTCTCTGAGGGAGAGACCTTCTGTTACCAATCTCATGGTTGCTTCACTATCACCTGTTTGCTTTCTCAACTTTCTCGTTATCTGTGATCCAAATTTTCTGTTTAAATTTAGGAGTTCCAGTTTGAACCCTGACTGATACAGTCAGTATACGTGGAATTTGGCATGCTTTTTTTGTGGTGGGTGTTAGTGAAATAGGTATAAATTCTTTAGGTAAAAATTTGGTCTTTAATTTTAAATGTGCATTTACTTACTGTTGAGGTGAGGATGAGAAGTAATGGGGCTTATGCTTTTTTAGTTTTTATGCATTATTTAAATTACTTTTATAAGGAAAATATTGCATTTCCAATTTGAAAAGAAATATTGCTCTACCCTTTAAGCATACAGCATGCTGTCAGCATGAGGGAATAAATGTGCATCTCTGATTGTCAGGGTGTGTCTAGAGAGCAGAAATTTAAAAAGAAACAAATTTTAAAAATCTTAGTTAAAGACAAGCATGACTGAAATAAATCACGGAGAACTAGAGGGAGGAAAATAATAGATTGTGAGGGATAGATCTGCTGCTAGGATGCAATTAATTTCCAAGCGATAGACTAAATGAACCAGGATATTACAATATATGTTATGAACCCGCTGTGAAAAAATAGAAAATAAGTAAGTATGCTAACTCTGAAGGGACATATTCTGGTTTTCTCAAAAGTTTAAGAGGTAAAGAGGCTTTCAGGGATCACTTTAACCAGACTGCTGGAAGCTGATGAAGTGAGAGCCCTGTGTAGAGCTCTGATGGATAATTTATAGCCAGATAAAGCATGCAGTGCTGAGCGATGTAAAACAATAGTTCTCAGGCTATGTGGCACAGACATGTGGGGAATGCAATTATTGCAAGGGTCTTGCACAGGTAAAGCATTTTAGTCGTAGACTTACTAAGTAATATATCTGACACATAACTTTGATACACAACATATTAATGTATTTGGAATCAGGCAGACTTGATTTTGAATGCATTCCTCACTAGTAATGAGGCCCAGGACACATTACTCAAGGTCTCGTAGTTTCTATATTTTCATCTACAAAATGCAGATAGCAATCCTTGTATCATATGCTTATTCTATGCAGTGTGTAAGCACTTCTTATAATTGCTCAATACTCTTCTGTTGTCCAAAAACCCATATCTTGATGAATAAATGAAAATCCTTTTATATGTTTTTACATTAAACGTTGCTTTCTTGGCATTTTGAAACCTTCTCACTCCTGCTGTCAAAAATATGACTACTATGATGTTGGGCTCCACAGAATGTTTATTACAGCTCAGACAAATTGAAAAGAACTAAATATAAATATTATGAATATATGAGGTGGTGACACTAAAGCTTCATTCAGGAGATCCCATATTACAATAAATAAAAGAAGTCATTTTAAATGAAATCAGTATGTGTAGAGAAAAATCCCCACAAATTAACAAAAGTTTGGAGACATTAAAATATTAGCAATATGATGGAAAAATAATATCTGGAACTCTTATCTAAGTTCTGTGATAGAAATTAACTTTTTATATAATAATTATTATATATTTAAAAATAAATAGCATGTAAAGCATTTACTATATGTCAGGCACTCTTCTGAGCATCTCACACAGAATAACTTTTTTTATCCTACAAAAACTCCATGAGATAATCATTGTTGTTGTTTTTATTATTATTATTATTATTATTATTATTATTCCCATTTTACTGATGAGAAAAATGAAGTAGAGTGTAGGTGTTAGAGTCAAGGGTACATAAAGGTATTTGTTGGTTAAATTGTTAGTTTAAGAATAGATTAACATAATATTGTACACAAAGCAAAGATATAAGACAAGGTGAGTTATTTCAGATGTCTTACCTCTACAATTAGTATGTGAGTTTGAAATGATGTTACGGTAACAGCTCTTTGATGATATTCTGTAACTGCGAAAGGTTTTTTTTTATTATTTTATTTATCAGAATGAGGAATTCTTATTAATGACTACTTTTATAAAAGGTAGTTTAATACATTTTTTAAAAACCTTTACTTTATCTACTAGATTGGTTATAGGGCTTTTATTTTTTTATTTCAATATTATGATAAATTTGATTGATTGATTTTCAAATTGATTGAATATTTATATTCTTGTGATAAATCCTACTTGATCATTACATATTATTCTTTTTTAAAAAAATATATGTATATTGCTATATTTGAGTTGCTAATTCACTATTATGGATATGTGTACCTGTGTTTAGGAGGGGTATTAGTGGGTTATAGAATTATATACTTAGAATTCGGTTTTGGTAATGTGGTTCTTATTCAATTCAATTCAATTCAATTAAAAGCTAAAATATTCCTTGTAAGCACTATTGTATCTGCTACCACAAACTTTGATATACAATGTTTTTATTATCGCTCATTTTGAAATATTTTCTACATTCCTGTGTGATATCGTCTTTGACCAATAGATTATTTAGAATTATATGGCTTATCTTCAAATATTTGGTGCTTTCCTAAACATCTTATTGTTTATTTACTCCTAATGTAATACCATTGTGATCTGAGGAAATAGTTTGTATGATTTCAATCACTTAAAACTAATTTAGACTTATTTTATGGTACAACATATGGTCTATCTTGGTGAACATACATGTGCATTTGCCAGAAAAATGTGTATTTATTTTAAAGTGTTTGCATATGAGTCTTCCTGATGAATTGACCCTCTTTTGTGATTCTGAAATGCCCTTCTTTATTTTTGGTAATATTTTTTATATTGATGTCTATTTTATCTTACGTTAATAGCATCATTACAGCCAACTCCAAAAGATAGTGTTAAAATTTTTATTTTATTCAAACCTATAAATTTAAAGAAACTAGGAGCAAATATAGTTTTATATGCCCACTTATTGACTATTGCTAATGTTTTTCACTCATTGCTGAATATCCAAGTGTCCTCTGCTATCATTTTTCTTCAACCTAAAAATTTCTTTTTAGCATTTATTCTTTTATGGGCCTGGTAGCGGCAAATTCCCTTAATTTTTGTTTATATGAAAATGTATTTATTTTGTCTTCATTTTTGGGAGATATTTTCACTGGATATAGAATTATTTGTTGACCTCTGTTGTTTGGTTTTTCTTTCAGTCCTTTAAAGAGATTTTCCATTGTCTTCTAATCTTCATGTTTTCTGTTTAGAAGTCTGTGATATTTTAGTTTGTATTTTACTTATATTAATATTTATTTTTCTCTGGGCATTAAAAATTTCTTTTTTGCAAACTTTTTCTTTTTATCTTAGTTTTCAGCATCTGACTTATGTGCCTGGATGTGAATTTCTTCAAATTTATCCTGTTTAGATTTCAAAAGTCTTCTTAAGTCTCTATATTTATGTGTTTCATCAAATTTAGGTGGTTTCTGCCATTATTTCTTCAAATATATTGTCTTTGCTATTTTCTCCTCATCTTTTAAGAGAAGAGATTTTTGATATTAACCTTCAGTTTCTTGAAGCTCTGCACATCTTGTAATCTTTTCTCTCATCTTCTGATTAGATATTTTCTATAAGTTTACCTTCAATTTAAGTTTTTCTTCTTTTATATCCCTTCTACTCTTAAGTACAGCTAGTGAATCTCTTATTTTAGATGTTGTATTTTTCAGTTCCTTAATTTACTTCAGATATTGCATTTGGCTCTTTTTTTATATTTTTTACTTTTTTTTTTTTATTATGAGCGTAGTTAACTTTACCTGACCACTAAGCATAGTTATATCAGCTTCTCTGATAATTCTACATCCAGTTAATCTCAAGATTGGCATATGTTTATTGCTTATTCTTGAGATTGAGTCATATGTTCTTGCTTCTGATATGTTAAGAATGTCAATTTCATCCTGGAAATTTTAGATATTATGTTATATAGACTATGAATCTCCCAATATTGTCCCAAAATGTATACACATTTTTGTTTTATTGAACAATTAACTTGCGTAGATTCAAACTTCAAAATATCATGCAGTGACATATGGCAGTTCAGATCCCATTCAAAGCTTTCAGTAGTTGCTTTCAGTTTTCCCTATGCAGGTTCAGGAATCTGCTATAAACTTGGATTGAGTCTGTGCATAAACTTTTTCCTCTTGAGTTTTGGCTCTCTCCTTTCTAGGGTTTTACTCTCGGTCTCCAGTAGTTTCATTGACCTGGCTCCCATTCCCTGATTTCTCAAGTAAGAAATATAATAGGCTCTTCTTTCAGAATCCTGCAGCTCCTATACTGCAATGACAACCATAACTATGGCCACCGTCAGGGAAACAAAATAAAACTGGAGAATCACTTCATGCTATTTTGCTTCATCTAAGTTTTGACTTACTTTCAATATTTGACAGACCTTTTTTGTTTGTTTTTCTATTTTCCAGAGCCCTTAGGTAGTTGTTTCTTGTATTTTGCTCAGAGTTTATAACTCTTGTTCACAGGGAGATTGATCCAGAGTTTACAACTGATATATGTAGGAAGATCCACCATTCACTCTGTTATACTGGAAGCAGCACTCTCTCGTACTTATTTTAACTAAGATTTGAAGTGAAGCAAAGTAGAGATTGTGAGAGACCACGTAGCATTTACTTCTTCAGGCTTGCTCTTATCATTCTACATTGCTAAGATATGGTCATCAACCATGCATGTATAGACAATTCATTTACTCAGTCTACCAAGAATAGAATTAGTTGACTCACAAGTTAAAATATAATTTTATTGCTTGAACTTTCTTAATTTTTATCATTTTATTTTTTCTAAGCATTGCTAATCCCTATGGCCTAAGAATCTATTGGCAATATTTTTTGTATTAACACAATTTGGGAGTGGAGAAGCTCTCTACTCTACTTGAGTGCATCTAAGACACCACTGATTGCATGAAGCACCATCATTTTAAGTTACATCAAAAGAGAAGAAATACTGCTAATTCCTGTATTACAAAATACTTCTAAAAATTACTTGAAACTTGATTTCTATGTCCACTGCAAATAAACTTTCTTCTATCTTGCCATGGGTTTCTTTTCTAATTGTATTTTACTGTGCTGCATTGCCATACTTTTCTGTTCACAGACACACATTTTTTCATGATGAATCATAGTGTTGTTTTAAAGATATTTTAAGCAGCAATTAAGTATAACACATTCAGTACAAATAATGCACATAACTCAATTGATGTGAAGACAATAGTAAAGCTATGATTAATTTCAGGCTTGCTGAGGCAACAAGAACTATATCGTGACTGTGGCTTGACCAGCAATCATCATTTTTAAGAATTCTCTTGAACTCAAAGATCTCAAAATGTAAAAATATGTGTTTATTAGTATAAACAAAATATTGCTAAATATTTTATTTTGTTTTCTTTTTCTAGCCAGGAAAGTAAGCACATCAATTGCTTGAAGGAGGAGCCATTCCTCCAGATAAATATCTTTGTACATGAGACTTTATTTATTCACTATTTATAACATTTTGATGTATTTATTTTCACAAATTAAAATAATTTAATTATCAGAAATTATTTTCATGAACTATTAAAAAAAATAAACTCGAGATCAGAGTTTTGGTTAACTTTTCAGTCTAAGACTAAATTAATATTTTGTATGTATTTTGTTTTTGTTTTTATTTTATTTTTTTAAAAATTACTGGGGTGACATTAATTAACAAAATCAAATAAGCTTCAAGTGTATCATTCAATAGTAGTCATATACACGTTGCATTGTGTGTTCACCACCCAGAGTTAGATTTCCTTCCATCACCACATATTTGACCCCTTTTACCCCATCTACCTCCTTCTACCCTTCCTTCTGATAACCACTAATCAACACACCGTTATTTTCCATGAATCTCTGTTTATTATGTTTGTTTGTTGCTTTCAGTTTTATACCCCACTTATGAGTGATATCATGTGGTTTTCAACTTTTTCTGTCTTGTTGAGCTTAGCATGATTATCTCAAGAGCCATCCATGTTGTCATAAATGACAGTTTTTCATTTTTTTCTTATGGCTGAGTAACACTCCATTATATATATGTACTACATCTTCTTTATCTAATCATTTATTATAGGATACTTTGGTTGCTTCCATGTTCTAGCCACTGTGAATAATGCTGCTACAAACATTTACAGATAAATGTTTTCAGGTTTTTTGGGCCAATACCCAGAAGATGAATTGCTGGATCACATGGTAGATCAATTCTTAGTGTATTGAGGAATCTCCATACTGTTTTCCACAGTGGTTATACCAATTTGCATTCCTACCAACAATATATGAAGGTACCTTTTTCCCCACAACCTCTCCAACATTTGTTTGTCGTTGCTTCTTCTGTTGATGATAGCCACTCTTACAGGTGAAGGTGGCATCTCATTGTGGTTTTAATTTGCGTTTCCATAATAGCTAGCGAAGTTGCGCCATCTTTTTATGTTTGTTAGCCATTTGTATGTCTTCTTGGGAGAAGATCTGTTCAGGTTCTCTGTCTATTTTTTAATTAGGTTGTTTGTTTGATTTTTTTTTGTTGTTATTGTTGAGTTATATGAGTTCTTTGTATATTTTGGAAATCGGGCCCTTATCAGAGGTATTGTTCACACATATATTCTCCAATTCGAATGGCTGCCTCTTTGCCTTGTTGATGGTTTCTTTTGCTGTGCAGAAGCTTTTCACTTTGATATAGTTCCATTCATTTATTTTTTCTTTTAAAGACTAAATTAATTTGAGCTTTATTCTGCAATATACCCCTTTTATTCTTACTATTATGTTTTAATTTGTGGAGAGTTTTTGATGTCTATTGAAACTACATAGAAAAAGTCCAAAGCTTACCTTCTTGTGTTCCAAGGTTTGTCTGTCTCATAAAATAACTAGAAAAATTGGGACAAAGGTCAATGGGGGATATCCCTTTAATAATAGAAACAATATCATAGTATTTCCTAATGTGCTCTCTTAGTTCCGAACAAGCAATCCTGAGAGCACATCCAGGAAGCAAACACCTACAGGCCTAAATATTTCAAGAGAGATTTTTCATTAGATATATTGCAATTTTTCAAACAATTTTTAGCCATCTAATCTGTCCCTAATTACCTCATCTCCTATCCCTCTTTGTTTCGAACATTTTCTTTCACCAAGTCTTTATATTTCTGCACTACATTGTTTTCTACCTCTATGTCTTCTTTCTATGATCCTAGGATGTTTATAAAATGACTTTCCTTTTATCTTTGCTTAACTAAACTCTTTTTTATTCTTTGAAACTCAGTTAAAGCATCAACTTCTCTAAAACAATCCCCCAGATCTGATCCTGTTTGATTTTTACTCAAATTCTAGGTAAGACTTTTTTTTTCCTTTTGCTTAGCTTTTCCTTTTTAGTAAGCAAATTGAGAATATGAGATGATGTTTTCTAGTTCTGTATTAATCAGCTGAGACTGCCATAACAAAATACCACAGACTAGGTGACCTAAACTACGGAAGTTTATTTTCTCACGGTTTGGGAAGCTGAAAAATCTAAGATCATAGTACTGGATAATTAGGTTCCTGGTGAGAGCTCCCTTCTTGGCTTGTATGTGGTCATTGTCTTACTCTGTGTTCCAATGATTGAGAGAGAGTGAAAAGAAAAAGGATGGGAAAGAGAGGGAGAGAGATGAAGAGAAAAGGGAGAGGAGGGGAAGAGAGAGAGAGAAATGTTTTCTAGTGTCTCTTTTTAAAAGGACACTAATGCTGTCAGCAATGGACCAACCGTATGAACTCACTGAACTTCATTAATTTTATGAAGACCCCATCTCCAGATATAGTCACATTGAGAATTAGGACTTCAATATATGAATTTGAGGGAGACATTAAGTCCATAACAGATTATTTAAGTAATCCTTTTAGAATTATAGAAGCACAGAGGTGAACTACTAATTATTTAAGTAAAATCACTCCCCATGCTCTCACTTATTGTCCAACAAATTATTCCCTTCTAGGTGACAAAAGACGCAAACAACAGGGGCTTTATAAGATGACATCTTTGTGAGAAGTTATTCCGTTTACTCCTTGAGGTATGTTTACTAGAGAGGAAAAAGTAGATAACTAACCTGTAAATTCTAAAAGATACAAATATCTCATTGTTTTATTATCTTCATATAAAGGAAAGTCACGGTCTTAAGCAATATGACCTTTTTACTCCTGAACTAGAAGTGGGGTTATTACAACTGTATTTGTAGCCAATCTCCCAGGGCTAGTATGATGAACAATAGGAGGGACTCTCACGCAAGGAAGAAACGAGATTGTTCCCATCTGTTTTCATCCCTGCCTTCTGTCTCCACCCACCAATCCTCTGTGATTACAAGATTTCTTGGACATTCTATTTTACTTACTATGTAATTGTCTGATGTCCTGGGCATTTTTCTTTTGCCCTTCCAGATCCACTTTCTGCTCTGCTCATCCATGCATACATTATTAGATAGTCCCTTTTATTGGTAGCACCTACCACTTCTCTCTCCTACTCATTTCATTTTAAATTGTCCCTTTATTAAACTTTCAAAATTTACCTCTTTGGTTGTGGCATTTATTTCGAGCAGGAAATAACCAATCTATATACGTGTCTTTCAGCTAAAAAACTGAGTTACTTGAGGGTGACTTAATTAAATTTGTATTTCACAGCCTAGCACAGAGCCTGACAGTAAATTTTTAGATCAATAATCATACTTTCCCATATATTAAATTTTAAGTCATCATTTTTATTATTGAATGTTTGTTATTTTTATAGATTTAGTCCATAATAACTAAAAACAATTCGGTGTCTATTATTTAGAGCAGGGGTCCTCAAACTCCATGCCTGTTAGGAACTCGGCTTCTCAGCAAAAGGTGAGTGGCAGGCAAGAAAGTAAAGCTTCCACTGTATTTGCAGCTGCTCCCAAGCGCTAGCACCACCACCTCAGCTCCACCTCAGATCATCTGGCTTTAGATTCATTCTCATAGCAGCACCGATCCCTGGTGCCAAAAATATTGGGGACTGGATTTAGAGTGCTCAGAATTTCCTTTCACAACGCAAAAGAGTGGAGAACTGCTTTTCCTTTGCACAGTAGGGATATATTATTTATTCAGAACACTAAATCAAACCTTCAGACAATCAAAATGCCCTTTGTTTGTAGTAGCTATTTCACATAAAGTTTCCAGAAGACCACTTAGGGTTAAGTAAGAAGATAGAATTTGTTGAGGAGTGAGGAGCTGTTTTTTCTCATACAACTAGAACATCAGATTTGCCATCATGTTAAGGTGTAACAGAAAATCAAGAAGGAGCAACTGAATATTACAAAGAGAAGGAGAGAAGAAAAATCAAATAACCACAGCACTAATAAAGATAGCAAGGAGAGGATTAAAAATCTGACATGGAACATATTGTCCTATGGCTTTTTAAAATTTGAAATATAATATTTTGTTCATTCTGTTTTTCATTCACATAAAGTTTGGATTGCTGAACTTAGATCATGCAATATGCTCTTATAAATGTTTTAGCTTGATGACTCTTGCTGAATAGGCCTTCTTTCGGTGAGGTACCAATAGGAAGAAAAGTATATATGACAATAAATATCTCTCTGAAAGATTATAATGGCCCTTTGAAACAAAGACACAGATAGGAAAATATGCTTCTCAGTATTCCTGAAAAGATGTCTTTTTTTTTTTTGTCAGTGATAACCATGGATAACTTATTAGATGAATCATTAGCACCATTAGATTTAAATGGCAAATCCAACAACAGCTCACCTGGAAATGTTCTCTAGAAAGCAGTAAAAGTGATTGGTATAATGAAGCTTAATTTGAAAGTAAAGACACATTTAGCATTATAAAAAAATTATTCTTTATGTTAGGTCTGAGAGACACCAAAGTTGATAGTAAAATAATGCATAAAACAGTTTTTGTTTGTTTGTTTGTTTGTTTGTTTGTTTACCTAGTCTTAGTATAGTGAGGGTGAAGGTGGAAGGATGAGTTGTAGATAAGAACTCAGGCCCTCAAGTGCCACTGCCTTGAAAATAAAGTCTGTGGTATAGGAAGTTCTTTTTCTCTCAATAACTGCATAGATCATTCATTACAGAGTTTGGAAAATTTTGCATACAAATTGGAGAAAGAGTTACTTAATCTGTACTCCTAGAGACTTGTTCTCATGGAAACTTATAAATAACATTTAGAAAACAGCTTGCAATTGAACTATGTAGCGTTTTTTGTTGGTTTTTTTTTTTTTTTTTGCTTTTTTTGCTTTTTTGCTTTCTTTATTTCTCTCTAGCTTTTTATTGTTTAAGAAGTGCTACACTATTCCATATGTTCCTCGGCTTTCAGGAAAGGAGAACATTTCCTAGCTTATCTAACACCTGTACATTCTTCCAGATTATAGCCAGGTCTGGTAGTTTCATGGATAGTGTTTGCCTTTCCTGAAAGAGGCAGAAGAAGCCATTCTTATTGAGGGGTCTGTTCATCAAAATATCTCACCACAATACTGTCTTGTTTCTAAATAGAAAAAAAAAATGTTTATTTCAGATATTCAGTATTCCTATTGTTCCTTATGAAGTAAAAGAATTTCTGATTCCAATATTCTGAAAAGCTAAATTAGCAATGTAACAGCTCAGCTGCATAAAATGTAATATGTAATGAAATTGCTGTGTTAAAATAGAGATCTAATGATACCTTCATTAACTTGATCACTGAAATGGCAAACCCTTTTCAATATAACAGTTTCTATAGATACCACATGTCTATGATCAAAACCACTCTTCTAAATGTGTTTTTCTCCCATACTTGATTGTATTTTACATCTTCCTGACTGTAAGTTACAATTAAACATAAGGAAAAATAATGCAAGGCAAAATATACTCTACATCTGCTCTACTGCTCAAATAAATATACTATCTGCACAAAACAGATTTTCCCAGTGGGCAAATTACAAATGACTGTCTAGATATGCTCTAGATTTTTTGGTTGTTTTTTTAATGCCACGAGGGACCTATCAAGTGTTGCTAGAGGAATTTTCCATGTCCTCTTCCTATCTGTCAAAAATATTTAACTTAAACTGTTGTAAAATATAGATTCTGTACCAGAAAAGATAGATTCTGGTTAATAAGTAGATTTCTATTCAGGTATAAATAAATTTCCCTATTATATACTGGTTTGAAAATATGCAAATAACTTTGGGAAAAGAGTCTTTGAAACTGAAGGAAACTTTTCTTAAAAATATCCGTGGAAAATGTTGATTTGTAGTTTTTCCTTTATAACATTCAGAAAGTTTTATTGTTTTGCATTTTCCCTATATATTATAAAAATAAATCTAATCATTAATCTTCTGAAAAACCCCACAAAATTTTATACTATTTACCATTAAACCGATTTTATGTTGAAAACTTTATAATAATTTGTTCTATTTTAGGTAATTTCTACCTGAACTATGGAGAAAACTATAGCAAAGAATGTTCCATGATTAGTCACATTAGAGCCTAAGGCAAAAGGAAAATCAGTAATACTAATTCTATCTTTATTTAAAAGTTTGATAACTTGCTCCTCACAGTTTTGAATTAACTTTCACTTGTTTAAATACAGCATTAAAATATGAATCCTCTAGATTACTGAGTTTTTGACATCCCCTTATATTTTGCACCTGAGGCAAGTGTCTCACTCACTCACTTTCACTGTAGTTATAATCTGCAAAGAATTATATATTGTAACTGTATAAATTATTAAATTACATTGTAAATATTATATTAAATCCTATTCTAATTATTAACAACTATGACAAGCATTGTGAGATTTCATGACTCTGATTTAGTTTGTTTTGGACATTATGATACTGTTACCATCTTGACCCAGAGTTCTCCAAATAATTAGGCTTATACCCTCAGAAAAGTTATGATAGTGACATTTAATGTAATTTAATAAACTTCTTTATGAAATATGAAAAACAATACTAACACTTTAATTAATATACTTAAGTTCAAAATATTTTTACATTGACCTATACTTTAATTAAATTTATTTTTTCAAAACTGTGACCAAATCACATTTTAAATACCTTATGACATCAAAAGTTCTTACAAAAATATTTCCCATGTTCAAATGTTATTTTGAAAAGCTGCATAGAAAATATTTCCTTGGAAATTCACAATCTACATCTGTATGTTAAATACTTTAAACTTCTGTAATAATGAATTTATTTATAAATACATACACTAGTTTAACTTTTTTTAATTTAGTTTTTCCCAAATTATTGACTCTGATATCTTTTAGTGCATTTTTGGTACATAAAACCTGATAAGCACTATCCGCACATATACTATTTTCTCAGAACACAATTTAGAAAATACAATTTTGAAAGATACAAATACATATTTATTACATCGATGTACAACAGCATACACAGTGCTTTCTCAGCCTCAATATTATTAGAATGCAAATGTTTACATATGTGGTAATATTTGACATGTATATGAACTAATAGCTTTAAAAACTAAAAAGATAAGGCAAAAATAGATCAAAGATAAAATTAAATATTTTTCTATCACTAAATTGTATATTAGTGCAACAGAAAATGATCTTTTGAAAAGCATAATACCTATATTCTACTTTCAAATATGAATGCTTATTTGAAATATTTAAAATACTTAATATACTTTTTAACTTTATATATTTTTCAATATCTTCAAATACTTGGAGCTTCTATATTTTGTCAGGTGCTTCGATAAATTTTCTATGCTTTCCAAACCAGTTTCAAACTTTTTTGCCTTAGTGCATGTGAATATTTCTCAAAGAAGTGTTTGAGGGATTATCTGAGCTATTCTTTAGATTTTTCATATTAAAAATTTCTCTCATTAAATTTTGAGTCCTTTGAGAAACAAGTTATGTTTTATTCTTTAAATAAACTGCAATAGGTAGCACATTGCTGAATAAACAGAAGTACTTTATACAAATATCTAAGCTAATTAAAATAATCAAATTGTTGGTGATTGTTAAAGTTTTTTTTTTGATAAATGTCCTTAATTTGGAAGGAATTTTACAACTTCTTTTTAAACTGCTTATTGAGAAACTACTAAGTGGTACAAGGGAATAACTTCAGTCATAGTTAAACACGTCTGGGCTGTAGTGGCAGACTTACCACAGTATGGTATGTTCAAATCCTAAGTTCTTTTATTTACAAATTGTAGGAAAATGAAAAGTTATCTTGATTGAATACAACTATAAAATGCATAGCTTCCAAGAAGATTAAACAGCACAATATATTTGGAAGGGCTTGATAGCTCTTGTCAACTCAATTCTCAAGAATTTCCATGAACTTGCTAAAAGCAATGCATCATGTTTGGAATTAATTTTCATCAGTGTTAACATAATTACGTAACATAATCCAAACGCAAGTCTCCAAAGAGGGTCAGTAGAAAGCATTACATTTCTCCATCCATTTCTCTGCCCCTAGATAAGATCTCACTTTTCAAGTCATTTTTACATAATAGTAGACTTTTGGTCATTTTTAATTTCACAAGTGGTTCAGTCAGTAAAATATTCTATCTAAATTTATAATCTAAGGCTCTTTCTCCTCTTCTTTCTCAGTACTACTTTTTAGCTCCAAAGGTAGATAGAAGGGAGAAATGAGGTTTTTCTCCCCTTCCTCTCTACTAACTTGAAAATCATGTTTGAGTATGTGTTGGAAAAAAGAAGCAAATTAGGAGACAAGAAACATCTTACTTCAAATATTACTGTTATCTTGCATTGGCTTCCTCTAAATTTATGGATTTTCTAAGCTGACTTTCTTTCATAGGAATAGTTTCCACTTCTCCAGGATTCCCCTGCTGAGAATATTAATCCTGCATTGGCCCATGACAAGCAGTATTAATTTCATCCTTCAGGCCCTGGGCAATTCTCAGTCTACCTCATTCATTGGGTTATAGAGACCCTTCAGTTTAGTTTACTGAGCAAGTCTGCTCTCTTCCATAAGGCCTATATTGATCCTTGAGAAATAACCACATATCGTTCTTTCATATATGAAATTGAAATTTAGCCAATATTAGTTTGTTAAGGTTGCCATAACAAGGTCCCACAAACTAGGTGGCTTAAAAAAACAGAAATGTACTTTCTCACAGCATTAGAGGCTGGTTAATGTGTTACCAGTGTTGGTTTCTTCTGGGATTTGGTTTCTTGGCTTATACATAGCCTTCCTCTTTTGGTGTCCTTTCATGGTCTTACCTCTTTGTGTTGGTGTCTTAATTCTCTCTCTTTTTTTTTTTTTTATCTCCTCAAACTCTTCTGCTTATAAGAATACCAGACATACTGAATGAGGGTCTATCTTAGTAACTTCATTTAGCTTTAATTATCTCTTTACAGATCCTATCTCTAAATATAGTCATATTCTGAGGAACTGGTGGTTAGAATTCAACATATGAATTTTGAGAGGAAAACAGTATAGGTCAATCTCTCTCTCTCTCTCTCTCTCTCTCTCTCATTCTTAAATATTATCTCCAGTTAGCCATAGTCTATTTATTTTATGTTTAAGTTTCTTAAGACACTATAGAAACAAAATTCTGTGCTGTACAAACGCCAGGAAATAGGCAACAAGCTTTATGAGTCATCACATTTTAATTTCTCTCACTTCACTTGGAGGAAATGGTGAGGAGACTCACAATACTCCAATAAATTTATCCCTTCAAGTTTTTTTTTGGTTTTTAATTTCCACCTTTTTTATATACTTGAGGTAAATATTAGGCCAAAATATTTTTTAAAAACTTGATTTTTTGAGTTCTCTATAAATTATCTTAATATATCTTATTGAAGTATCCCACTACTAATTATTTTTTTCTCATGCATTTAAGAACTTAGCTACATTGAGAAAAAAAGTTATATTTTAGTAAACAAACTTTTACACTTCTCAGTATTGAAGAAATATTTTACAGACTTTCCATAACTCCTCTTTGGCTGAAGTGGTACCCAGCCCTGGGCCAGTCCTTGGTGGGTAGTATAGATAGATAGAGCAGGACATGCAAGACCAAGGGCAATAATCCCTCTAGGCTAAGGGCACATGTCCTCTTAACCACTCCTTTCCCTATACTTTTAATGTAGCTTATTTGGAGTCACAGTTTGGCTGCTGTTTCTACATGACTGTATCTCTCGTTAGAGTGAGTCATCAAGTATTGCCTTTTTCTTCATTCCATGCTCTGTCTTCCTCTTGCTTAAGCTACTAGTGAAGCCCCACTGCTGACTGTGTACCATGAAAAGCCCAGCATCCATGTTGGCTATGCACTGTCTGGGGTCCAAGAAGAGATGCTGAGAATGGCATGGTCTCCAACTGTTAGCCACACTTTGTCACCTGTGCCTTGAAGGTACTCTTCTGGTGTCTAGAATTTTACATCTCTGTAAAATAGGTCCCACAGTTTCTAGCTCTTTCACTTCCAACCATAGAGATCAAACCTGCTTATAGAACTCTTGAAATAAATGAAATACCAGTTACTTTTACTCTCTACCCTAAAGCTCTCATATTCCTTCTTTTCCAGTTAAAGTGCCTGATTTTTATTCATATCTTTAGCTGTAACCTATACTGATGAAAGAGAGTGAGGATTAAATGAAGAGGATGTCATCACTAAAAATATCCATGTGCCAAATAACTTCCATTTTTTCAGATCTACTTTCCATTCCTTCTCTATCTCTAACCTTTGTGGATTGCATCAACAGGTTCTCCTTTGAACTTATGTTTATCAATGAGAGGCAAGGAAGAAAGTGAAATCAGATTATACATCTTGAACAGATCAGAGTAGTTGACGGTGTCCTTCTAACAAAGGCCATGGCTTCTATTTCCTTTCAGGTTGCCCTCTCTTATAGCTGTTTTTTTTCTGATTTTCAAGTAAGTACTCTTTCTTATTGGCTTTGAGTTCAGAGGCTGTAATAGTTCTCACTGTTACCAACCCTAAGATTCTTTATCAACTCTTACTGGTTTTTCTTGTAAATCTTCCTCAATTTCCTTGTATGGATGTGGAATCTATTTTCAGCAAGAGTACTAATCCAATCTGCTCTCCATCTTGGTGAGCTAAGCATGCTCTATCATAGAACTTTAGAAGGAAAAGATGTAAGACAACGTAAATCAAAAGCTGTGCTGTCCTTCCGCCACCACACCTAAGGAGCTCAGCTTGGGTCCTCTGTAAATACTGCCTTCTCACCTTCTTCTAGTCACTTAATTCTTTTCTCACCATGAAATTTTCTGACTTAGTTGATAAGGAAAATGTTAACTAGCTTAATTTAGTGAGTCTTTTGTATTCTTATGAGTCATTTAATAATGTGAAATAATTTATTTGAAATATTACATCAGAGAAATTTTTCTATATGCTGAGAGCTTCATGCTCAAAACCATAAATGACAGTTTTTGAGAATGTACCGCACATAGAAAACAGTCAGCTCAGTTCTTTCTTGCATTGTGGAAAGCATTTAGCTCCAGAATATTCACAAACATTTTTTTTTTTCAGAAATGGTCACTCTTTGGTAAGGGAGGGCCCAGACACAATCACAAATTTTGCTATGTTTGCCAATTTAAAAAAATACATGAGATATAAAATAGAAGACCACTAAGACCCACTTGCTTTTTTCTCTGAAAGAATCCCCTTGGTCAGTATAATTCTGAAAGATTTAAATCAATATTTCAAAAGTCTGCTTAACATATGTTATAATGAGTCATCTTCTCTCTCGTTCCACTACTCCTAAGCTTTACTCTCCAAGGATTTCTTTACATGAAAGTAAATTTTTTTCCAGATGATTTTACAGTATTTGACAAATTAAGTTATTGGAGAATGTTAATAATAAAATCAAACTCAGTAGTTTTCAAGTGTTTCCTAATTCCATCACTAAAAATATAAATTCTTAAAATATTATATTTGAGCTTATATTGTTTATGAAATTTTATTTTCTAATATTTTTGTAAAGATTGTTTAAGCATTTGATTATGTTATTAGAATTTTAGAAACATTTTTTCATACTCTATAATATTCCATTATGTGTAATTATATTATAAATTTATATGATACATACTGCAAAGTGATAAATCATTTTCTGTTGTTGGATATTTAGATGCTTTCAGTTCCTAATTATATTTTGGATTATATAAGGTTTAGCTTCTTGAAAGCATAATTCTTGGGTGTCAGGGTATGGACATTTTTTAAATTCCATATTTATTGTTAATTTCTATTCCAAATCATTATTTCCACTCTCATCAAAAGTTGGAAGAAAGATCTATTTTCCCATACTTTGCCATATTTCTTGATTCTAAATTGAATTACATCTTGGAGAGTTTACATAGTAAGTATCCAATATAGAGAGAGCATGTAGATTTGATATTAGATCTATTTTGCTGCATTCATATGGTATGGTATGGTATGGTATGGTATGGTATGGTATGGTATGGTATGATATGGTATGACTCTGAAAAATATTGTTGTATATATTCCACTTTTAAAGTTATTTTTATGCCATTTATGTATTGAAACTATTAAATCTTTTCTCTCTTTTGTATCTTGATCTTGAATATATATTATCTACCTTGAATCTTATAAATTTCTACCAACAAATCAAATTAATAATATTTCAATTTCTTGAAAAAATAATTAACTTTGTGAAAAATGATATTTTATTTTTGTGTATATCACTCATTTTTAGAACAGAGAAAACTTTGAAAAAGTTTTATTTTATTTGAGACATTATTAAATGTTTGTCAGTTTTAAGATTTTCAAAGAACTCTCTAAAATATACCAAGGCAAGAGTAAATCATACTTTAACTGCTGTCTCTACTTTCATTTCCATTATAGTTTCACTTCTAAAGGTTGAAATATATAAAAAAAATTGATAGCATTTTACCTTTACAACCTTAAGAAACTCACTCAAATTATTCTGCAAAACAATTTTCAGTTTCTGACCTTCTGGTTGGTCTTCTGATATCCAGGACATCCAAGCATGTTGCAAGATGTTACGGCAACCTGTTTTCTGAAATTGTGATACATGAGGCCTGCCTTTATTCACCCTGATGGCAAGTGAAGGTCCAAGATACCACTTTTCTTAGAAAGGAGAAAGTAATAGGAAAATTGATATGCTATGTTCCTTACTGCAGAATCATTTCCAAGGTCATATTATACATTTACTGTGTTTCTTAATCAGACAGATTCTCTAACATACTAAGTACAAGTCAGGACTTTCTTGATGATACATGGTGTTTCTCTGATCATGTGTAAGAAAAAATAAATTGTAGGAGTATGTCAGTTGCCATTGGTTGGGACAGAAATGTTGTCTCAGGAAGTTCCTGTATAATTTTCCTGTTTAATATTTAGTGGCACACTGGGAAGCCAAAGCCAGAAATTCAAGGAGCCAGTTGGCAATATAGAAAACTATTTGACCTTGAAATTTAACCCTTTGTAAGGATGAAATGAAGCAAGTGTGAAAACTCCTTAAAGAAGATTAAAATGTTATAAACAAAGGGAAGGTATTATTAGTTGGGTTAAGTCAATATAGGGGACAAAGAAGTCTCTTTTTCTTACATTCTCAGGACAGTGCTTGAGACTACGGTTAAATCAAAACAAGGTCCTTTCATACACTTTCAGATAATTTCTGGAAAAAAAAAAGGCTATTGACTTTCTTATACCTTCTGAAAGCATACAGGAGACATGAAATGAATAGTAGGTTCCAAAAGAGCATCTATCTGGGACCAAACAAAGTGCAAACTCATAGGTCACAAATAGATTTAATTTATATATTTTATACAGAAGTTTACTTTTTAGAAGTAAAGATGTAGAGAAGGCTTTATGAGGGAACCTACTGTATGTGTGTTATGCCTTAATGTGTCTCCAGGACCTAAAGAAGGAGCTCACAAAAAAATATCTTTTTGAGTTAGTCAATATAAATTTGGCATGTACTTTGTCCAAAAGTTCTCTAATAACCAGACCTCCTTGACAGATTACCCTTGAGATTATTCCTCTCCACTATTGTCTTAAAGCAGAACCAAAGGATGCAGGAACAAGTGAGCTAACAATCTAGATAACCAGAATATACCCCTGCCACTGACCTCAAAATGATGTTTCAATTAATCTGAAGATATTTCTACTAGCTGCCACTCCTGAGTTCATACAGCCAAGGTCCAGTCCATCTGTCTTATTACAAAACCTAAAAGGATCAATACTTTTCACACTTGTACAATACTTTTCCTGCTAAGTTGAGTTTTTTGGTAGTTATTTATATTACATATTGCCTTCCTATATGAATTCTTTTAACTTTTATCTCTTAGACTGTCCTTGGGGTTGTTGTTGTTGTTGTTGTTGTTGTTGTTGTTGTTGTCATTATTGTTTGTTTTTTTATTTCTCTAGTAAGTACTGAAGGAGCTCTGGGAAGCTGGTTTATTATGTTGTCATTTCGGAGAGGACATTTTGGGCCCAAACTTCTACTAAAACATCCATACATTGGTGATTGAGAACAACAAAGCAAAGCTTAAAATATGGAACACATGCATGCCCCCTTTAGGGGTTTCTTGTGGAGGCCACTTGGTGAAGGCCAGAGTTCCCACATGTGTAACATCTATGTAGTTAATTGACCAAGAGGACTCTGATCTAATCTGTCTCCTGGTGCAGGAATGATACAGTTCTCCTTTTGACTCTTTCACGCACAGCTTCTATCCAGAATCTTTATTATTAAATCAAATACTTGGATTACTATTTATTTCTTAAGGCTGCTGCAATAAATTGCCATACACCTGGTGGCTTAAAACAACAGAAATTTATTGTCCCATAATTTTGAAGGCCATAAATCCAAAATCTAAGTTTTAGCTGGGCTGCACTCTTTCTGAAGGTTCTAAGGGAGAAATTTTCCCTTGCTTCTTCCTGGTTCTAGTGGTTCCATGCATTCTCTGGCTCGTGGTTACACAAATACAATTTCTGCCTACATTTTCACATTACCTTCTCTGTGTTTCCTCATCTTCTTATAAAGTCGCTTGCCATTGGATATGGAGTCAACTCTAATCAAGGATGACCCCTTCTGAAGATCCTTAACTTCATTACGTCTTCAAAGACTTTTGCCAAAAGGTCATATTCATAAGTTCTGGGGTATGAACATATCTTTTAGGAGGTTATGATTCAACCAACTACACTGACAGATTAGGGAGGACTAATATTCAGGATCCTTACTTCCTCCTCTTCTATAGCTGCTCTGTCTTCCATACTTTTCTCACCTTACCAAAAAGCTCTATTTATGTCCTTCCCTCATGACAGCCCTTGTGAAAAAAGTCTCAGTGGAACATTTATTT
The DNA here is from genome assembly GCA_028627145.1 of Eidolon dupreanum. Taxonomy (NCBI): domain Eukaryota; kingdom Metazoa; phylum Chordata; class Mammalia; order Chiroptera; family Pteropodidae; genus Eidolon; species Eidolon dupreanum. Next base: position 101,649,802 of record CM053503.1, on the reverse strand, counting down.
GGAGTCCTAAAGATAGGCAATTGAAAACTAGACTCTGCAAAAATAAAGACCTAGATTCTTAACAAATAAACTTTCCTAATTCTTCTCCTTTGAGAGGAGTGTAATGAAGTTTTCATTCAAACAAGGGCAAAACTGATGTTGTTCAACACATACATATATGTTTTAAATGTTGAAAGACTACAGTCAGCTATTTTTATAGATATAAAACTAAGTATGAACTTCCTCTATTTAAGTATTTTTTCAACTATGTAACCAAGATATATTTACAAATTAAATAATAACAAAATAGCTAAATAGAAATAATTCAGATTTTGGTATTAAATAAAAGTGACAGATTATTATTTTCTGAAAGAGGTCACCAATGTGAGTGTAGATTCCTAGGGTTATATGCTACTGGGAGCTGTGTATTGGGGAATATCCCACTATTTTCTCCATCCAAATAATTATCTAATCTTTTTCATATTCTGAGAAAAATTGGCATTTGGTCTTCCCTTCATACTAACGCTGTTCCCTTTTTCTTATTAAGATAATTAAAGGAATATTATTAGGTACTAATATAATAATGCATGTGTGTGTGTGTGTGTGTGTGCGCGCGTGCAATTTTAGACAAAAGAATACAAGAGTGTAAACTATTAGGTAAATCAGACAATTTCTAAGACCAGCTCATAGCTACTACTAGTGTCAGGTTGGGGATGGGAATGGGTGTACTCTTTTTGGGGGGTTCAAATGAGAATGTTTAAGTCTGAGAAGGTGAATAATGGATAGTATGATTATATCTTACATAATTTAACTCAATACCAATGTTTCTAGGAATGTACTTTCTACATTAAATCAGGTCTTGTTTTTGTCTGAGGATTATGGACCAAAATATTTTTATTTTCTAGTTGAATTTCAAGCAAACCAAGTACCACGTATTGCTTATTGAAGTGAGAAAAGTGACATCCATGAGGTCATATTACTCAGTTTTGTCTAAATAGAACTACAACTGATCCTAAGAGGGATATTTCCATCTCCTCTCAACTGCTCATACATGGGAGATAGTCTGATTTTAATATGTTGTTCTTAACTACATTGATGATATTTAAGTAGAAAAAAATATTGTTTTATAGGAAATTAATACAAGAGAAAGAATTCAGTTTTATGCCTAGTTTACATCCTTTTAAAGTATACAGGGATATTATGATTCTACAAAGATCTAGAATAGTCAGGTAAAAGTGTTTGGATCTCAATTATCTAATGTTATGGATTGAGTTTTGTCCCCCCAAACTTTATATGAATATTTTTGGAGACAGGGACTTTATGGAGGTATTCAAGGTTAAACAAAATCACCAGAGAGGGTCTCTAGTCAGATAGAATTACTGTTTTTATAAGAAGAGAAAGAGATATCAAAGCTCTGTCTCTCCCTCTACATGAGCACAGGGGAAAGGTTACATGAAGACATAGCAAGAAGGCAACTTTCTACAAATCAGAAAGAGAGCTCTCATCAGAAATTGAATTTGCTGGCACTTTGATTATGGACTTCTAGCCTCCAGAACTATGAGAAAATAAATATCTGTTGTTTAAACCACCAGGTCTATGATATTTTGTTACAGTAGCCTGAGCAAACTAATATGCATAGCAAAATTTGATTGGTTTGCTTTATTTGAGATAATTACCCTATTTTGCATTTCATTGTCCACCTCTAGTTATAACTATAAGGTCAAAGTCAGATGAAAATGATTTCATCTGTGACTTTGCTGAGACATAGTCAAAGCATTTCATTTTGCAGAGTGTGGGAAATGATTTTGACTTTAATCCAGTTCTTAAAAGATAAAGTTGGCATCACAAAAACTCCCATCATCACTGGCACTAATTAGTCTCCTTCCTGACAACTGAAGGAAGTATGACTAGAACTGAATATTAAACGCCCCCCCAAAAAAAATAACTGCTCTCTCCCTTGGAGTTCATCTTTCTTTTAGAAGGTTGAGATCTATTTCTTCAGAAGTCAAAGGAAACTTGTTTTTTTTTTTTTTTTGCCATCCTGGTTTTCTGACCAAGTTAACCCTTGAACAACATGAGTTTGAACTGCATAGTTCCACTTATACATAATTTTTTTCAAAGAATACATTGGAACACTTTTTAGATACTTGCAACAAGTTGAAAAAATTTGCAGAACTGCATAGCCTAGAAATAGAGAAAACAGTCTATTTTATCATTTATTACCACAAATATACAAAATTTATTATAAAAGTTAACATTTATGAAAACATACACACACTTATAAGACATACATGTTCTTGGTACCATTTGCAGTTGAAAGAAAAGTAAGCAAACATAAAAATGTAGCCTTAAATAATAACTGCATAAAATTGACTGTCGCACATACTGTACTATTGTAATAATTTTGTAGCCACCTCCTGTTGCTATT
>CM053503.1:101618480-101646895 GCA_028627145.1 Eidolon dupreanum | reverse complement strand
ATTGCCCATCAAGCCTTGAAGAAAAAATGTCTTGGTCCTAATTTCCTACCTTCTAACTCTTAGTGATAACAAGGGTAAAACTAAACGTAAGATCATCTACAAGAATCTAATGTGCAGTCTCCTTTAACAATGAAAGCTCTCAAATGCATTTTCTTAGGGTACTGAAAATCTATTCATTGAACAAGTATATTAGATATATATTTCTTTGTCACTTTCCCATTTAAGACGGGATCATCTTAAAAGGCTATGACATAAATTGTTGTGGAAAAGATCGATTAGTTTAAAAGCTTTTTCCTTTTAACAGATCAGATAGTCATTATATTTTATCCTTTTGCATGTGATTTTCATTGAGCCATTTTAATCATTTACTCATTTGAAAAAAATTCACCAGAACCAAGAGGTCTACAAATCTCTTCATCACCTCTAGCATAGCATGGCTTGCTAATCACTGGGTTTGAACTTCTGGGAATTGGGAACAACTGCCTGACTCTGGGATCCATTTCTTCAGAAGTAGATTTTGTTAAAGAGCTCTTCGATTCTCTTCCTGGGTCAGACTCACTATCTCATTTGTAATCTTTTCTCTCATTTGAGAACATCATTAGGGAATATTTATGAGAAGTGACAGAAGAATATGTTTTGAACCTGATGGTAAAAAGAAAGACATTGTAGTCAGTTCAATGGGAAGAAATGTAAATGATCATTTTTTTTTTTTTGGATAAAACAATCTTTTAATTTCACATCTTTTCTCAGTATTTTGTCCTTTTTGTTATTTTACACCTGCATGGAACCTTTATTTAAAAATGGATATAGAGAAAAAAAGTATTCAAGGTGAAATTCATAGTATTTCATTGACTCTTTTTATAACATAAATGACAAATTGGTGAGAAATAAAGTTAAAAGTGTTTGATAAATGAAATATAGATTTGAATTATTCAAGTTTCTTGATCTCAAACAGGAAAAAATCTAGCTTATTGAAATGTTTAGAGAATATCATAAAATAATGACTGATCTTTGTATAACTTTTACATTTTATAAAGTACTCCTGCATTTTAACATTACTTTTACCCTTATATTAGCTTTGACAAGCTGCTGTTCTACATTATTGTTTCTAGTTGATAAGTGAAGAAAATAAAACCCAAAGAATCTGAGACTGATCCAAGTCATATGAATGATAACTCAGAACTTGTACATCCAGGACAATAGCCTTTTAACATCAAGTCCAGAGAAAATCTCCTTATAATTTCTTCCACCATTTTATACTGTGGATCTCTGGGGCATATTCACAAATAAATCTTAGAGTAGGTACAATAATACCTGTTGTACCTAAAACAATAAATATGAAAAAAATGACTGACATAATACCAATAAAAATTTAATAAACATTTTTTCTTTATGACCCACAAGAATACAGACCAAAATTATCTAATATTTTTCAATAAGTAGTTGAGCACTTTCACCCTCTTATCTACAAATAGTCAAGTTCAAGTAGGTGTTTTCCAAATGAAAATTAATTCAGAAATGCTCCATGTGATTATTGCACAAGAGCTAAAATTACTTTAAAAATCTCCAAAAATAACTCATTCTAAAAGTGCTTGAGTGTAAATTCAGTACCTGTGTACATGTCCAGGAATCTTGTTATACAAACTAAAATTTTTTTTGGTATTTCACATATCTCCTAAATGAGCCAATAAAGAGAGTTAATATGTTTCCAAAAGGACTCATCCCATGACAAATTCTGTTCACCTTTTAGAATCATGTTTTGTGGAACAAAGTCTTCAATGACAACCTGTTGCTTATAAAATCAAGTCTAAGCCTCTTACCCTGACATTCAAGGCTCATCAAGACTGGTACCAGTTTCATTCTCCAGCCTTTCCTTTAACTACTCATATTCACAGATCTACTGTTATTGCTAAACCCATGTGTTTTCCTTAATTCAGATTTGTTTGGTGCTCTTTTAAATGGGTGCCTAAAATATCTTACACTTTTTCCTGTCTATCCAAATCATATTCACTTGTTACTAGCCAACTTAAAGCAGGGTCCCTCTAAAACTTCCTGTCTATTGTTAACTCCAGTTTTTAGGACATGTAATGTTAATTTGAGATTTAAAATGCACTGCCATTCTTATGTCATGTTAGACATTTTAAAATCTCTGACATCTTCACTTTCATACTTCTATTTTTTAAAATGAATCGGCATAATAAAACATAATATTTACTAGTAGTCGTTAAATATTAGAGTAGGACACCAGATCAGCACTTTAAATACATTTCCTCACTTTTAACAACAACCCAAAAGTTGCTACTATTATTATTACTGTTTTATAAATGAGCACACTACGGACTAAGAAGGTTAGGTTCCACGATCAGTGTTATAGTAGTGAGATAACTGTCAAAACAAGAATTTGAGACTAGGCATTTCGGAGTCCAGAAACAAACTTTATCTTAACATGCAACCTCTATCAAGGATTATAATTGAGGATGGAAGTAATGAATCATAATTATTTATATCCTAAATACAACAATTTATTCTGGATTGAATCCTGGAAGAGAAAAAAAAGATAGTGGAAATATGTGACATTCCAATAAAGTGTTTTGTTTAGCTAATAGTAATGTGCCCAGGTCGATTTCTTAGTTTTGACAAATGTACCATTGTTTTAAAAGATAGTGACATTAGGGGGAGCTGGGTATTCAGGGAATCTCTATTGTTTTGACAACTATTTTCTAATCTAAATTTATTATAAAATCTAAAAAGTTTTTAAAAATAATATGACTAATTTCTATCTGCTCAAAATTTATGTTCTAGTTATATTTCCTCAGCTATGTACTTTTCTGTTTTTCCACAGTCTTATGATATTATGTTTACTTCTTTAGTGGATTTTGTCTTTTTTTTTATACTGGCATGTGGCTGTGCTTGTGTATGTAGAGGTGAATATTTATTTTTTTTGTAAAATTTTGTCACCTTTATGATGGCAGACACTTTGCCTAATTAATTGTTTGATTCCTCCATAAACCTTACTTAAGTCTTTTATACATAATGAGAGTGTAAATAAAACGTGTTGGATTAATTCCAGTTTGAGACTGCTAATGTAGAGGTGATTTTAGAATTGTGATAGATTTTTACATATCCAGTCATCTCCTTTCCCTTCTCTTTCTTTTTCACCAACAGTGTATAGAAAGATGGCCAATAAAATTTATAGCTGCAGTCTGTGGTTAATAAACAAAAGAGCTAAGTTAATCATATGATACCAAAACTATGCCACATGATACTGTTGTAAAAATCTACCCCGAGATAATAAAGTTAAACATAACAAAGAATGAAATCCACTGTTATGCAATATCCTTTACCCAAGAAATATAGATTTGGGGGATGTTTCTTTTCAAATACGAAAGCATACTCTGATGTCTGATGTTTGGGAGGTTTTGTTGTGTATTTCAAAATGCCCTGAATCATAATCTACAGGCTTCTTAAAAGCAATTTCAATTTTCTCAGCCTAAACAAGGGGAAGATTTGTAAACAATAATTAAAAAAAAAATCTCCATTCCCTTCTTTAGGTTGTCAGAGTTTTTCTGAAAACCAAAAAATCATATCACATAAAGGGAAAATTCTTACCTAGTCCCAGAGTTCTCACAGCGCTGTGCTTGTTAGCACACATGCCTTGACTATAATGGGTAAAGAACGTGTCAAAGAAAGCTGACAAATTCATTCTTCCTATTATAAGAACATGTCTCCTCCTGAATTTGAACGTAGTTTTTAAAATTGAGCCCCCTGTGTCACTGTGCCTTGCTTCAGTGGTGGATGTAACAATTAGTGGCAGTTGAATTAGAATTGTTTTCTTTTAACTCATCACAGTACTGCTCAACCCAATAAGTTAGTGGGTTATTGTAATGGCATATTACAACATCGTGATTTCTGAATGCTTATATACTTAAGAACAAAGTGACAGGACACTTTAAGTCATCAACCAGGAAAGATTTCTTCATTCATGCCTTGAAAGTGGGAATAAATGTGCAAATCTATACAACTGTGCTTCCCTTACTATCTATCTTGTCAAATGAAAATCGACATGGGAGTCAAGTCAAATGTGCTTCAGCAGATTAGAAAGAAATAATGTATATTTTTCCTCTTAAGTCACACAGAGTAACTATCACTTCCTGCTGTGCCAATTTGTCTTGGGCTAGTGTTTCTGAAGGTCAAACTTTGAAGGTCCTATGAATGAAAAGTCCAGTACTATATAGAGTAAAATAAACACATAATGAACAACTTGTGTATAAAATAAGGTACTGTAGAAAAACCTGTAGATCGCATCTTTTTTTTAACTTTCAAAAGAGTATAATGTTCTCTTGAATACTGTTAGACATAATTAAAAGAACAGTTGTAAAAATTATGTGTAAAATATTTTTTCTAATAAAAAATAGGCAGCTCTTAAGTTATTTTTAAGACTTTCATTCTATGTGTTGTTGCTTGATCTCAAGTTATCCTATAGCTCCTTTGTGTTCAAGTATGTGTGTCCGGAAGGGGAGTGGGATGATTTTCAGGAGGGATAAGAGACTGATGGGAATAAGAGGAAGAGGTGAATAAAACTTGAACTATTTGAAGAATGAATTTTGGTCAGTGTCAAAAGGCGAATGTGATTCACTGTATAAGCTACTCATTCATCACTCTGCCTACACGTTTGCTTTCTCCCCTTCCCTAACACTATTATATTCTCTTTAGTACACTCCTATTACCATGATAATTTACTCACCCTGTGCAGATCCTTATTCTTTTTGAAGGAAATGACCTGCTGTTCTCATTTCTAAGCTTAGATTTAATTTTTTAAAGAAGATATTGGCATATTTAAAGTGAAGGGCAGATAATTCTAAATTATGTTTTTGCTTTTGTGAGATCACCTTTTGAAATTCATCAAGGTGACCTACACTGAAGGCCCAAAATATTGTAATTCCTCCTGTCCCCACCCTTGGGACTTGCCAGCAAGTTGGATTGTCTAGGAAAATCTCATTACTGTAGGACTCACTGTCCAAGCAACTATTAGTGGAGAGAAAGCAGAGAGAAAAGTAACACAGGTGACTGTCTGCACATTGACACAGATTAACTGTTCTTTGTCCAGAATCCTGGAGGAATACAGAAGAACTGTGGAAAATCATTTTCAGACACAACATTGAGAATAGAGCTAAGAGTTGATATGCAGTCATTTATGAATTGTAACAAAGGCCACATGAACTGGAAGAACCATAAGTGAAACAAATTTGGCTCAAAACAATATTTCTAGGAACAGTTTTAAATTTTCAACAAGTTGCTGCAGCTGACAATTTATTTAATTGGAAAAGCTATTAAACCATTTTACTGCATTGGGCAAAATTCTATGAGATTGTGAAGCCACATACAAAACAACAGGTTTATCTTTTCTCCTTGTATTCAGTTGGGAACACTAATTGAATTCATTCGCAAAGCACTGGATTTTATTGTAGATGCAGTTGGTTGCTTTCCAGGAATCAATTCCCATTTTAAATGTAGGACTAAAATGTCTGGGCTTCAGCCAGATGTTTCTGAGAGGAGGGTGATTAAAATGGTTGCTAATCTCATGGTGAATATTTTTCTCACCATTCTCACATTCTACCTTGAGAGTCAAAACAAACCTTGTTTCTGGATTACAGATTTCTGGGAAGGTCATTTAAATTCATCTTAGTCTAAAATAAATAGTTGTGTGAAAAGAATTTGGAGAGAACATAAATTTGATGTGGAATATGTATAATATTAAGACTAATGAAGTGAATTTATCTATGGAAAGATAAATATATATAATCTAGAATTATGACCATTTCAATTAAATTTTTAAACATTTTAAACATGTGCTCACTAAGAATCGTTTGGGAATTTTTCTTGCAGTTAAGCTTATTGCTCAGTCTTTACTCCCAATGACATTTCAAAGTATAAGTGTGTAATATCAACTCTAAATATCTGTATTTTTTAAAGAAAGAGTGGAAATGAAATTACCATTTTCCCTATGGGAACCCAACTCTGATGAGCAACAAACACACATATCAACACCAAAGCTACCAATGCTCAAACTTATAGGTGAAGCTTGTCTGGTAACTTTTGGTTTCCATAGCTGTATAATCCTTACACAGAGCCTTGATCTTTCTATCGGTGACGACTCAGCATCCACACATTAAAATACAGGTGTCTAATGCAACTCTTTGAAAATTTTATTTCCATTACATTTACTTAAATTTCAGTCTCTAAACACTATTGTATAAATCTATCTATGCAAGGCAGGTGACTTAGCAGGTGTGATTGTCCTTTACAAATAATTTACATAGAAAAGCACTAAAGCAATTTTACTGTCTTGCAAAAGAAGTCTGGGAATCAAATTAGCCTTAAGCAGGATAAATTTAAATATCACAAATAGCTTAGCAGAAAAATATTTTTTCCATATTCCAATGAGGAAATTGAGGATTGGATCAATTATCATATTCAATGAAACCTAACCAAAATGGAGACAAGGCAGGGATGTTATCTATGTTCTAAATACAGGGCCTCATAAAGTCCTTGGATAAGAGCTAGAGATGATGGATTTGGGATGACTGGGGAAAGCTTTAGCAACTCTCATTTAGAGCAAAGCAGATTTATATGCAACTCATTTATGTTGGAATTCCAAGTAGAAATTTGAATAAAAGATAAATAGCTAATAAAATTTATTGCAGGAAACATAGGATGACCAACTGTCCCTGTTTGCCTAGAACCAAGGAGGTTGTCAGGACAAGTTCCAGTGCTAACATAGGGAAACTCCCAGAAAAACAAGGATGAGTCAGTCACCCTACTACTTTACCTTTCATCAATACATTTAGTTGTTGAAGCCTGAAGATTTCGCAAATGCTTAAGTAATGAACACCAAGCACTCTAATTTAATGGAATATGACCCTGGTCAGAAGCTTCACGTGAATCAGTATTGTAAGAATACATATCTCCCCTGGCTGTTGAGTTAATGCAAAGAAATGCAACCGTATACTGATTTATTTGAATTTTCTTGTTCTCATATTTTTTAACAGTAGGCATAAATACCTATATATGTTAAAATTATATCATTTTACTTTTTTTTTATTTCGGTAAAGCAAGGGCTTTCAAACTTTTTAAAAATTTTTTTTTTACCACAACCCATAGCAAAAAAAATTTTATATGACCACTCAGTACTTAGGTCATATGAAACTACTACAAAAGTTTCATAGAGCTTTTTTATGTGTATTACTAGCCTTCAGAATAGTACATGCAGAGCTTTCAGGTCCTACTGAAATTTAACATTGTTATAGACTTCCACTCCTGCAATCTTCCCCTTCACACTGAATACTCATCCCACAGCCTAAGGCTATGGTTCTCAAACTAGAGCAAACATAAACATCACCAGAGAGTATGATATTTATTATGGTTATATCTTGGCAATATCATGGCATATCACAGATACCATTATTCTGGGCCTGATTATGGGCTAAGACCTAGAAACTTGATTTTAATAAGTAATGTGAACATGGGTGAATCTCTGACCATGCTGAAGAACACTGCCTTGAGGGCTCTAGTTCTGAAATATTCTACAGTTTCTACGTCATCATCGATTTACTTTTCTGCTATTTTGTTATTCATCCAACTAGTATATGCCCAACACTGTGAGAGATACTAGGTGTGCAGACCTCACATTGCTAGAACATAATTGAAAGAAATGCAGAAAATAGAATATAATATGATTTTATTAATAAAGTTTATATAAGAGTTCAGTTTAAGATGTGATTCTTTTTTTCCCTGCGCAGTAGGTAACCATTAGAAAAATGTGGGCAAAAAAAATGACACCATGCTTTTGCTAATTATAAAGATCACTTTGGTGTGAAGGAGGGCAAGATAGCCTTTAGGAGGTTGTAACAACCTAGGTAAGAGATAGTTAGTTAATGTACTGAAGAGCAGGACTGAAGATAGTCTTTGCTGCTCAGGATACAAGAAGCAGTAGAAGCGTAATTTCTCACTGTTTAATAGGCAAAGTAGACAAGCAGATGGTCATCCTGATGCAGTGCAACATGTTCTGTGCTAATGGGATTTATAAGTTACATGATTGCAAAAGGCAGCGACCCACTCAGAAACACTCTCTTATGCACTGCAACTCTGTCTCAGAGCAAGAAATAGAGGGACTGTGGATGAGCGTTTGACCCCCAAATCAAGGTGGCTAGAAATTAAGATGAGCTCAGAATCCTGAATTACCTTTCAATAAATGTGAGAATATAATACGATTTAACATTGCAATAGGTTAGAGAAAAAAAAAAAGCAAAACTTCTTTGTCATGCCTTCAATAGTAAAATCCATAGGCTCTAAATTCAGATCTGCAAAAGGCAGAAATGCTACTATATTTTTTTCAATTTTATATAATCTTCTCATATAATCTCTGTATAACAGAATCATTTGTTGAAAATCCTCAGGACCTTCTTCTAGACAATCAAGAGATTGATGACTCTCCTCCCCCTGACATTCCTGTTCAATTAGGTAGAGGTCAGGGAGACATCTGCTCCATATATCACCAATGAGTATTAAGGACTTCAATGAAAATAAAGTTCTCTAATTTTAGGTCTTGGTACAATATAAAGGAAATTCACGTTTCACTTATTAAAAAAGGTGATAATTAGTTGTTTTTCTCCATCAAATTCTTCATTTTAGATTTAAAATTTGTTTCCCTTATTATTTATTACCTTGTTTTATTATTTTTAACTTCCCTCTCTAATCTTCCTGTTTACCCTGTTGATATACAGCTTGACTTTGGATCAAATGCAGTGGAGGTTCTCATTAAATGCTGAGCAGCAAGTTTTGACAAACTCTACTTTCGCACAAGTTCCACAAGAGAAATACATAATATAATTTTTATGGTTGACTGCCTTGAGAAAATTTAGCACACCAGAAGCATAATTCATTCAAGGGAAAAAAAAATCTCTTTAGCTGAGTTATTACCTGAGTGCAGCTCTGCAGATGGAAATAAAGTTTGAAAGCTTCCGCGTACATAAGGACTACAAATGGATTTGGGTCATCAATAACGTGACTAAGTTCAGAATTAGTGTGTTAAAGGATTTCCTTCTAACAAATAGTAATAATATCCATTGTGCTTGTGTCTCTAATGTGACAGAGTCCCTATCCTACACTTTATATATGTTGCCTCATTATAATCCTAACAGTCCTATCATATAAACACTATTATTCCCATTTACAGATGTAAAAGCTGAGGATCAGAAAGATTCAATAACTCTTACAAGGTCACATCACTGGTAAGTGTTGAATCTAAGTCTCTTAAATCCCATTAGCCAAGGCTTTCTTTCCTATGACTTTTGTGAAATTTTTACTGCTCATCCTAACTAGAGGTATTGTTCATCACTGAGTGCCTGTAAACCATATATTTGATGTTCTGCACATTGTTTGTCAGGGCAAGCAAGAGAGAGTACTGAAAATACAGCGAGAGATAATCTGATCCAAAGAAAAGCAGTCATAAGGTTTTCATCTCAGAAATACCATGCAGTGAACAAATTAATGGAGGAATAGATGATGAAGAGGACAGAAGCCAGAGCTGATTTTGATGTTAATACTGAAGCACATGAGAATGTGTATCCCTTGCCAAATTATTTGTTTGCTGTTGTTTGCGAAATCACTACAGTGTGAAATGCTAAATAAAATGTTTCTTTGACATATCTATCTATACGCAGAGTTTTGATTTCCTCAATATAGTATTTGCATATATCCGATATAGTTATAAAGACAGAATCACACTGCAGTGATGTTTTAAAAAAGAGTCATTTAGAAAGTAAATGAGAAATAAATATGGGACCTATAGTTTGAAATATATTATGTCCCTTTCTCTATGGATTTCTGTCCTACTCTCTTTAACCATCTAATTCATTTGTTACATCCATTTTAGGACTCTTCATTACAAGAAATAAGTTTAGGAATGTGGTCAGATATCAGAATAATAATGAAACCTGGAAATGCAAAGATGTTAGGCAATTGCTCTAGTGCTAACCTTTCATCTCCACTGTTCTCTGTGATCCTGGCTCACTCTATCTGATATTTAGTTCACCTGGCAGGCAAGAGATGGTCATTCAATGGTACCAAGTTTATATGTCACTAACGTGACAACAGGGAGAGGTATACTTAGTGCTAACTTCAATTTTCTGGAAAAGGAAGACCAGTTTCATCATTTTATTCAAATGTGCCCTCTTGATCCAATCACTGTGAACAGGTGCTCAATGCTTTGGGTTCCCCCATTCGAGGATCTGAGGTCAATTGAGAATCATTCTGAGCAAAACACTCTCAAAATGATTGAATATACTTTCTTTTGTGGATTTATGCAAGTTACAGCCTCTACTTCCGAAATATCTTCTTGTTTTCAAAGTTCTCTCTATTTGTAATAAACCTTATCTGATCATGTTTCTCAATCCACAGGAGGAGTCTTGTTACAGTTAATGGGATCACTTTGGCTTTCTCACTTATTTAAACAGTGTGGATCACAGCATGAGCATTTAGAAAAGATTAATTAGTCACAATGACATCTTTTCAATTAGAAAATATTAAATTAATCACAATGACATCTTGCTGAGATTAGAAAATTTCTGCTTTTGTCCTTACCACTTAGCTTATATACTATTTTCAGTCTCTACAACCTCTGCATATGAGCCCTATTATTTACCATTTAATTCTTATTATGTTTCTTATGTTTTTTGTATAATTATCTCATTTACTATTGATTGAAGAAATTAATGCCATCTGTTTTTATACTGTAAATCTCTTGAGAATAGAGGAAACATTCAAATGGTTTTGCCTAAATCCTTGCAAACTTCCAAATGGAAATACTTAATAATTATTATTTAATGACAATGATCATTGTGAATATGATAGAAATAAAATAAAACAATATACTAATTGGTAAAATTACATAATCGATAACTAAGAATAAGCATCCATATTCCAAGAAAATCATGCCTAGAGACAAAGCAACTATTTCCTGTGGCTTAAAGTCCTCAAATCACTTCAGATAAAGTGGAAGTATCTAGTGAATTATTATGACATAGTGATAGTTCCATAATTTAGTAGAGACAGTAAAATGATCTAAGACCAAACACTGTTTAACTCTTTTTATAGTAAGGAAAAAAACAGTTTTATGTTAGGTCTCAGGCTAATGAAACACACAAATCTTCCACTAGAAAACTATTTTACAAAAAGCTAATCTCAGTTAAATGACCTTTGTACAAATGTGACAAGATGTGTATGCTAACAAATCATACATGAATAGTCTGAATATATGTTTACTAAAAAGAATCATAAGGCCAAGTATGCATAATGACACTTACTAGAAAAAAATCATTGTGGAGAACTTTTATCATATAATATATAATATTGTGAGTAATACAGAAAAATATTCATCTATTGAAGGATACATATAGATATAGAAATAGAGATAAGCATATGTGTATAAATCTCCAAGCCTACTGATAAATGTAATTTTATTTGCATGTGGTTTAAGTGTTAACTAGAGTGGTGAGAAACTGAGTCAGATAGATTTGAACCATACCTTGGTCAAATTCAAGGCAATGCAGAGGTGCTATTCATGGTCACAATTAAGAGAGAAGGACTAAATCAAGCCTAAAAAGCATAAATGGAAGAATGATTGAGGTAATTCCAGAAATAATTCCAGGAGGGTAGTTTTTACATAGGAAGAATCAGCACCTGTGGTGTTTCTTGTTTGACTTGTGTCTCAAGTCTGTTAGGCTATTCTTAACCTCTATGTGACCAGTTATATCCTCATCCTACTATAACAACTTCAGAAAAGATATTTCCTCTGGACCTAATGGATGTTCCTTTGGGGGCCTTACATCAGTACTGGTCTGAGCAGCATCTTTTTTCCTTGATCATATTCACTAGATAATTATTTCCTCAAGTGTCAGCTGCTTTTCTGTCACCATCACCTTAGGACCAGAGCACAGAACTTGGTTAACCAACCCCTTATGCATCTGGTTTACCTTTTCTGTGAAATATGCAAAACAAAGTTTAAATTCAAAATTTATATTTGCTCTATTTTATAGACCACCTACAAAGTAGAACTGTTCCCTTTTTCTACTTAGCCTTCAATGTGTACCTCATTTCCTTTTGTCATAATTGCAACTAGATATTTACATATAAATTAGATAAGAGTAAGTGAATGCATTCAAAGGCAGGAAAAAAGAAGGGAAGCTATGGACAGAGTTTCTAGTGCAACTCTAATAAAGACTCAAGCCTTGAAGTGTCTTCTCTTGGGTAGTAAAAAGGAAAACACAAATTAGCTTTACCTTTCATCTTTGTTCCCTTTACATTACAGCCTTCTTCTAAGATTGGCCTATACTTCCAGTAAATAATTCTATATAAGTATCACAATCTATGGGGCTTCTCTGATAATCACCAAATCTGATAACGGGATGATTTTTGCAGGCCTCATTTCATATTGTGTCAGTTTTGGGTGGAGGCAACACAGCTTATCCAGAGCCTAACAGCAGCTGTGGAGATACTATCAAACTTAGAGGAGCTATGGAAGACATTTGCCACAGACACATTAAGACCGAACTTTATGAATACTCTATAAATTAAGATCAACTTTGGAAAGAGGAAAAGAAGGGGCTCAGAAACAGCATCTTCCATTTTGTGAATTGTTATACACATGAAAGGGAGTTGCATTCATAGGGAAAAAGGAATGTTCTATTTTTAAGGATAAAGACTCAAGAAACTTTCATAGAAATCTAAAAAACAGAGTAGTATACCACCATATTCAAAAAAATCAGGCCAGTGAAAATAAGTGGCCACTGTGTAAAATGCACTACTACTAGGGAACACAAGAAGGTGGAGGCCACTCTTTCTACCATTCAGCTCTAAATCATGGCTATTAATCAAGCAAACTTGTTAGGAAGTAAAGAGGGATTCATTTTCTACAGGGGAATGAGATTGAACAGGATGGATTTAACCAGAAATATGAGCTCACGCTGTGGGCTGGGATTATTGCAGTAAATCCATGGAGAGATGACACAGAAGTGGCTGTGTGCTCATCTGATGATGCACATTCCCTGTTTGAGAAGTTAGAATATCTCTGATTATAGAAGTATGGTAGAGGAGTGGGATGAACAATCTGTCTCCTTGATTACCTTTAAATTTTAGTACCACTGTTTATAATCCATGACAGCTCCTGAGACATTTGGAACTATTGATTTGAGGTCAAGATAATAAAATATCTTCTCACCTTAGGCACCAAAATGAGCCAGAAAGTCAGACCATAAAAGGGCTTTCAGAAAATAATTCTGCTGACCTTAAGCAAATATAAAAAAGAGGAAGTGTTCATCTATGAGGCTAAAGATGCCCATATACAGCCAAAAATAAGCTTTGTCTCATCTACCAACAATTTTCAGTGAGAGAAAAATAATTTTTGCTGAGGAAGGCATAAGAGGAAAAAAATGATATTTGCTAGAATTTTAGTGGTACTAACAAAGTAATGTAGTTTGCATAAAGTTTGGATATACACTCCTATCTTGAAGGGGCGAGAGAGGAATCACTTTTGGTCGGAGGTGTCAATTGTCAGGTGTAAAAGGCAAAGAAAAGTTTAGGATGAAAGGTTGGTAGTTCACAATTTCACAGATCCTGTGCACTCACAATCTTCAGATAAGCTGAACTCATAAATTTCATGGCTTGAGTAACTCTTTTTTTTAAATGTAACTTGTAAAAGCACAAATCTTATACTAGATCTTGTGGAACTGAATTTAAACAAGTATAGACCAAAGGGTAGGAAGAAGAGGCATCAGAGGAAGTTTGGCAATATGCAGAAAGGATAGTCAAGATCTGGATTTAGCAAGCTGTGAATTAGGGGGTCTGAGCCATATATTACAGAATAGAGATTCCAAATGAAATATAGTTAATGTGTAAATCACCTTTATATTTTAAATGTTCCCTTGATTAGGACTAAGATCTTTCAAGATCCCAAATGCTATTTTAACATAATTAATGTTCATGATTCTGGGGAATACTTAGTTTTCCAAGCTTCTTAATGGGATTCTAAATCTTAATCATACATCAGAATTAACTAGGAAGTTTTTAAAAATCTTGATGCCTTAGTCTCTCCCCAAAACAATTCATTGGATTTTTTCCCAAGATTCATATGTGGTTATCAAGTCCAACAAGAGTTAAAAATCCTGACCTAGAATCAGTGGTATTTTTAATCAGTAGTTACAGACTTGACCTTCAACTTAGATTAACGAAGGCATCATTGTTGTAGTTTCTGAATTTTTTTTCTTGTATGCTATTATTCAATCATTCATTCACTCATCCATTTATTATCATACCAGTTCAATCAATTGACTGCATTTCTTTGAGCTATTATCATGTTGGATACTGAAAATACAGTGTTGAACAAAAAATCTCAGCACCAGACTTAGTGGAGATTTTGTCTTATGGAGGAAAAATATGAGTCAAATAATCACTAAAATAATATATAATTACAAATTATAAAATACATGTTATAATGAAAAGTTGAAGGTTTTGGTGAAACTATAACAAGGGTTCCTAATTTAGATTAGTAATAAAATAAAAATAATTTCTGTGGAATTCTTTAAGTGGAGACCTAAAGGGATGTGATATGAGTTACTCTGAAAGGGGTAGAAGGTAAGAGGATTTTGGGGAGAAGAGCCATCATACAAAACTGTTGGATAAGAAAGAGCAGCCATATATTTGAGGACATGAAAGAATGCCACTATGTTGGAAGCACAGAAGACAATGAAAGATTTTTAAGATGAAAGCATGGAAAGTAACAAATGTCAGCTAATGCAGGGCTTGGAAACCTGGCTAAGAATTTAGATTTTAAATTGCCAAGGATTTTCCTGCTAATTGGATATTCAGTAGGGCATCACTGAAAGGGTTTCTAATAGCAAAGGCCATGATTTTATTTGTGAATTCAAACATTATTCTGACATGCTGACTGCTGTTTAAAGAATGGAGCAAATTTGGAGTAAGATAAGTTCACAGACAATTATACTAGTTCAAGTATAAGATGATAATAATGTAAATCAAAGAGATAAATTTGCAGAAAAATAGATGAAACTGACTTATAGTTTGAGAAAAAATATCTGGCAGGAAAAAGGTAATGTTACAGAATCCTGGGCCTTTCACTTATTATCTGTGGGACCTGAGAAAGTAACTTAGCCATTCTATGCCTCAATAATTCATTTATAAATTGATAAAAATGCTATTTATTTCTTTTTTAAAAATCTAATTGGCTTTATTAATTGATTCATGAATCAGGCAGCATTCCATGTAGCAACTAGAAGGGAACTCCATGCTATTTCTTTCTTAATGTTTATAAAAATACATAGTAGTCAACTGTTGGTCTTCAGAAGACCACCAGAAAAACATTTTTTTTTTTAATTAGCAAAACTTAATACTTTAGTAGACTTATAAGGAAGAACATCATCTTGATGTTCTACATATGTATTAATAAATATTTTATAATAAAAATGATTCACATCAGTAGCAAACTGAACCATGAGAACGCACGTATAACACAGCCATCATGGCTACAAGGAAGACCATGAACGGATCATGACCAGACCCTCTTCCTCAAAATATCCAGCCTTAATTTTCAGCTCTGAATGACAGTGCATCTAGTTCATTGTTGCTATATGACATCAGTAGATTACTTAAAACTACTCTATATTTTCTGTTAGGTTTTAATTTTTACAGGAGAATTATAATACTGTAACACTCTCCTAATTTTTTGACTTTTTTTTTCTTGGGAATTATGATTTGGAAAGACATTTAAATTTCCAGAGAAATGCCAGAAGAACTAACACATAAAAACACTGGGCACAGGAAAGTGTCTTGGTTTCTATCGCTGTTTCAAACAGGTCATAAGATTGTGATTTTTCAGTTTTAAAATTGATGAACATTAAACATTTAAAAAAACAGCTTAAAAATAATGAATGTTCAATAATTTTATCTGTAGTTATTATTATTGAAACAATTGTTTAGATGAAGTGTTTTCTTAATGAGAGAAGGATCTGTTTGAGAAAAGAGGGGGAATGAAAAGTTCAATTTGGATATTAAGTTTAAAATGCCTATGGGATACTCAAGAAGAGATATCAAGGAGGTAGAAGGGTATAGGGTCTGGAGCTAATAAAAGTCTAATGTGGAAATATAAATACTATTGATATATAGATAGTATTTAAATCAATGAATTAGGATAAGTTCACATAGAAAAGTAGTACAGTGTAAGCTGAAAAGAGGTACAGACTCAAGGTACTGACTGGGAAATCTGGTCACCTGTACAATCCCTGAACTACATTTTCACACCTATGTTGTTTTAGTTTCCTGGTGCAATTGGTCTACCTCTTAGTTTCCCTAATGGGAAGCTATGTGGGTTTGAAAAATTACTTGGCTTAGGTCTTAATACCCTGCCTAACACTTGCTCTTCTCTCTCTTTGAGCCTGAAGCATCTCTTCCCAATCTTCTGCAATGGTCCTGTTCCAAACTTATTAGATCCAGAAATATGAGGTTGACCTTAAGCATTGCCTGTTTTTCACATATGGTGCCTCACTTACTGCACTGGGCAGTCTTGATCATCAGTAACAAACTGAATCTAGCCCTGATGCCCATCTGCTTTTAAAGCCCTACCTGGTTCTGACTTTTTCTACTTTCCGATTGTGTATTTACCAGAATGCATTATGGTTATCTACCTTATGATGTCACCAATGTGATGACAGTGTTTGCACAAAGCAATTTTTTGAAAGAAGACATTGAAACATCAAGGAAAATGTAAATGTATTTTTTGTTATTTTTTGCTTTAAATAGTTTCTATAACTTAGCTTTATTAGTCATGCAGAAATTTTGTAGGATAGAGCCAGAAAATTAGTGCAATAATCTAACTTTTACCATCAATGGACAGTATAACTTTGGATAGGTTACACTATCTCTACGCTTTTCATCTGAAAATTAAATGTAATCATATTATCTCAGGTACCTCCAACATATTGATAAAACAAAACTAAATGAAACAAAAAGTGAATATGTTTTACAAGTTAAATTTGTTAAATGAATTAAATATTATATTGGTATGAGAAATTCATAAATATTTCCAGAAAAAAAATATTTTTTCTTTTCTGTTTATGTGAATGACATAGTTTTAGAACATACATAATTATTGTAATTTGTTTTCTTAAATGAAATGAAATTTTTAAGAGCTCTGAGCATTATAAATTGAATATGTTTTTTCCAAATTCATAAGTTAAAGCCATAACACCTAATGTGACTTTATTTGAAGATAAAATGTATGAGTACTAATTAAAGTTAAATAAGTTCATAAAAGTAAGTGCCTGACCCAATAGGATTTGTGTCCTAATAAAAAGAGACAGGAGAAAGTTCTCTCTGTCTCTACATGAAGCGGTCCTATGAGCCCACAGAAGAAGGCGCTTTCTGCAAGTGAGAAAGGGAACTCTCACCAGAAACCAAACCCTGCTGAACCTTGACTGGGACTGACAGCCTCTAGTATTAAGAGACATAGATTTCTATAAAATCTTACAGTCTCGGTGTTGTTTAAGCCACCAGACTATAGTATTTTGTTATAGTCAAGCCGATGAGAACCAGGAAGCTTAAGTCAGTTGATACATTGTTTTAGTTGATCCTTCTCTGTGTCCCTCAAATATTATTATATTTATACTATATCAAATTGGGCTTACATTATATTTGTCATCAGATATAATCTTTGAGGGCTAGAGCTAGCATAGAAGTGTTCAGCAAGTGCTACTCACAAAAATAATGTGGTATGTGAGCTCTAGATCTCTTATTATGAATGAGTTTGTTTTGTTTTTTGTTTTGTCTTGTTTGCATCATGATAGCTCTAGATCCATTTTTAAAAGAGAATTTTTTGTTTGCTTGTTTGTTTTTTGTTTTTGTTTTTGTTTTGCTGATTTGATCGCATAATTTTGCTGACAGTGCTTTAACATGACTCACACTTCATGGTAAGTCATATTTGTTATTATAAAAAATATATCTTAAACTATTATTCTTCAATAACCTCTTGTTTAACAAATTAACTAGGTAATATGAAAATCACTGATTTCTGAATAGGTAACATCGCTTTAGATATAAAGTTAAGAATCTACTTCACAGAACAGAAGCATAAAGGGCTAGTACTCAGGCACACATGAATAAGCCACAAAGTTCCAGAACTGTACAAAACTATTCTACATGCAAGAATAACAAGAATAAGGGACCAATGCTTCATGAATAAGACAGCCAGCATGAGAACACAATAGAATCTAAAAGAGGTAATTTTTACCTTTTTTAATAAGTTAGCTTCAGAAATAGGTTTTTGCTGATATTGTAAAATTAGTTTTCAAGTCAGTTATATTATAAACATCAGAAAAAACACCAATGTGTTTCATCCAACCCAGAAAAGGGAAGAGGGAAAAAAAACAAAGGGTGGAAGGAAGGAAGGAAGGAAGGAAGGAAAGAAGGAAGGAAGGAAGGAAGGAAGGAACGGAAGGAGGAAAGGAGGGAGGGAGGGAAGGGAAGGAAGTAGGGAGGGACAGACAGGCGGTCAAACTGATGGTTGAAAATTAATAGCTGTTCTTTACTCAGGACTTCCAATTCATACATTTAGAAGAAATGAGGAAAATAGAAAATCACCATTAGAACTCCATAATGGTCTTTGCAACTGGTAGGTTCCACCAATGAATACTAAAATTAATGGGTGAAAGCTTATTTGGAAACAGGAAATTCTCATAGTCTCAGTGTATCTTTTCCCAAGGTAATCACGACAGAAAAAAAATAGTAATTTTACAGGATGATTCTGGAAGACATCCCCTTAGTTAAATGATCAAGACTAACATTGTCAGTGTTACATGTAAACATATGGACCACTTACCATGAGGTTCTGAGTACAGGCACACCACCTCTTTAGTACTCTGCCTCATAAGGTAAACATAATGCAGAACCTAAATTTAAGATGACAAAACATCAGAAAAAGCCAAAATTGAGGAATGCTATACAAAATAATTGACCAATACACTTTAAAATTATCATTATGAGAAAAAATGAAAGAAACTAGGAATTATCACAAATCCAAGGAAACCAGAGCCATGAGAATTCCATGGAATGTGGAATTTTGAATTGAATCCTAGATCAGGAAAGTCATTATAAGAAAAACAAAAACTAGTGAAATCTGAATATATTCTGGTCTTTATAATATAAAGCTAAAATTAATTTATCAGTTTCAACACATATGCTTTGTTTTTTTAAGATGTTAAAAGAAAGAAGCTGGGAAAGAATATGAAAATATTTGGTGCATGATTTCTGGAACTCCTTTTCAAATTATTTTCTTAAAAATTTTTTTCAAAATACAATAAAAATTTACAATAAAAATAGAATATAATAAACAGATAAATAGTCTGATATGACAATAGATAGATATGTTTACTATCAGATAGAATCTAACATGATCACTTCTAAAACTAAGTTTGTAAACTGCATTGAACTTTATAGCCTCGCTATTGTAATTACATTACGGGAAGGTTCCTACTTAACTTCAGACTGATATAAAATAATTGTTTTTTTCTTTTTAACCATTCTGACTTCCATTTCTTTGCCTTTCAAAAATATTGTTTATCGCAGAGCAATTATTAACATAAATCTCCCTAAACTCCTCATTCTACTGATTCTAACACAAGAATGTATTACTGCTTGGCTGTAATTTGTGAAGTTAAGAGTTAATATATCAAGATAATAAAATGTTATAGCTTCTAATTCAAGCAAAAACTATAAAAATAGAAGATATCATAGTACACATTATAATACTATGCATGAAACTGCCTATTTAGAAAGAGAAATAGTAAAGTGATAACTGTTATGATGTTAAAATCTCTAAATAGAAATTGCCACAATTTCTGGTTGGTTTATCAATAAGATTGCAATTTCCTTTGGGCTTACACTCTACTTCAAACTGTCTTTGAGGATTTCATTTCTTCCACCACCGTGGAAGTTGAATTTCTCTAGGAAGTCAGTGGCTGGACAGCTGGTATAATTCTCATGCCCACATTTTGTTAGGGTGACCTATTAAAAACAATCATCAAAGGCAGTGAAGGAGAAGAGAGGAAACAGGAGAGGAGCTGACAGTTATGTCTAATTATTCATAGAGACACAGAGAGTATCCCTGCTCAGGAAATGAGCATATCTTGTAGGGCTCTTGGAATTCAAGGAGTTTACAGACATATCACACACACACACACACACACACACACACACACACACACACACTTGCATCTTGTGCATCTTCCGCTCCTGCTAGCTGTTCCTGCAAGTTCTTGCTGAAATCTAGAAAGAGAGATTCAACTACATCTCCAAATTCAGTGTATTATCCATGAGCTATGTTAACCTAGGAATAGGCTTGGGAAGAATGTCTAGATATTGATTGAGAAGTGGAATACTTGAAGACAAATGAAGCTTTTAAAATTTTTCTGGCCTTTCTCTGAAGCCTCATTGCTAATTCAGTTTACATTCACCCTTCTAGAAACTCCGTCCTGAAGCATAAATCATTTGTCCTGAAAATAATTAAAGAATTCCAGTTTCCCTTTTCTCTTTCCAGATACAAGTAATCTCTTAGTTTTGTAGTAGAATTGATGCAGTGGTGGACTTTTCAGTCTTGAACACGTTTTCCTCTTCTCTAGAGTCACCTGAAACTAGAAGTATGCATAATTTTTATTTTTTTTCTAATCCAGAATGGTAATTCTAAGGCTTCTGTGGTTGAGGTACAATGATAGTGCACTTAGCAAAGACCTTAAAACAGTTGATCAGCGTTTTCATCTAAATCTAAGAGTGTTACTTTTATTCATTCTCAATGCATAAAATAAGGAAGACTTGGGAAGAGATAAATAAACTTTACAGAGATAACTACAAATTTTAAGTGATTTTTAAAAACTTCTACAATCCAAATGAATTTATTGGAATTGTACTTCATTGGGAAGATTTCACCTACCAGAAGGATGAATTCTTCCTTTCCAATTCTTAAATGGGTCCTCAGTGTTCAAACTATTATTCTCCATGTTCTTCCAGGGAACACACAAAGGAAATATGTATAATTACCTAATGGAAACTAAAAAAAAAAAAAAAAAAAAAAAAAAAAAAATCAACTTCTCCTCCTTCCTAGTTCCAAACGCCTTTCTCAATTTTACATGATGATAATTATCATGGGAACTTCAGTGCCAGATGTATAATCGCTTACTTAAGGTAAAAAGGACCACAGCTGGAGCCCCATGTCACATACTCCCTGCTTTTTTTATTGCAGTCAGGCTTGTCCTAGAGCATGTTTTGTGATTTAACAGTGTTTGGCCCAGTTCCTGCTTTGTACTTCAGCTGTTTCAATCCTTAATCTTCCCTTGGGTACTCCTGCATAGGAGCCTCAGTAGGACTCCTGTCCTGTTTTATTCATTGCTGCTTGCTCCAGTGTCTGTCCATCAGATTTTTCTCAGTCTTGCCGTATTGCATGAATTCTTTGAACATGTGCCTTGGTTTTTATTTTTTTACTTTGATTAATCTACATCTCAGTTTCCATTGATTGGCCTATAAATTTAAATTCTTATGTTCTTTTCCCTTCAGTTAATAAAGAGAAATCAATATTATTGCCACATGGCACAAAATGTTCTATTCTTCATGCTATAAAAGTTCTGTTCTTCTAAAGACCAAGAAAATATTCATTTTTACTTAGAGCCATCCTGGTATTATCTGAGGTGTATTCCTGTGGGAAGAGATTTGGTATTCAAACACCAAATCCTAGCCATAACTTTCAGTCAATAAATAATAAGAAAATTATGTTTATGTTTTTAAAGAATGTTGATACTCATAGATAAGTAGGAATTTAAGAATCATATTCCAAGTAACAGAAAAACATTTTTAGATTCACTCACCTAAAGAAAACAAAAAGCTGACAATCAATTGGATGGATGTTGAGCTATCACAGGAAACCTAAGGATAGGAAATATAATAGGAATTAAAAGCCACTAGGGATATAAGAAATCCGTGTCATTCATTTTCTCTCATTATCTTCCCTCCAGATCTCATACCACTGCACAGATACTCTAGAATCTGTGTATTTCATTCCTTCTTTTTCTCTAAAAGCCCTTAATTTTCTGCTTTTGAATATAGATGGCCACCTTAGCCCCAACTTTCATGGCCTCTTAATTCTTCTGCTAACATACTGAATGTCTGAGTGCCAATTCCAAAGTCTCTGCGGAAAGAATCAAATTGAGTTATCTCGGGTTAGGTGTTCACCCTTGATTTAGTTAGCACTGGCTATTTGTCGCCAACTGCCCTCATCAGCAAGTGTGCAAAGAAACTCAGAGAAGAGGACCGAATGCCCAAATATCACTACAGGTACTATGGGTTGGTCTGTAGCATTTAGAGACAGGCTCCAGGTTTTCATTGCATTCCAAAGAAGTAATTTTCATGCTCTTTATGTTGGTTTTGCATGTAGTTATCTCTCTCCAATAAAAAAGGGTAACGAAGTATTTGACTGTGCGTCTTTACTGATGAGATTTCCTCTCCTACTATAGAAACTAATTTCTAAGCACAATTTTCTTATTCTTTTTTTCTAAGTATTTACTGTCCTTCATTAGGCTAAGATTACTTTCACTAGACTTAATAGTACAAAACTAATTTTCCAATAGAATTCATGGTCATTTATGTTGCATATATGCTTCTCTAACTTAATGGTTCTTAAGCTTTATCAGGCATGAGAATCACCTGGAGGGTCCAGGTAGGCCTGAGAATCTGCATTTCTCATAAGTTCCCAGGTGATGTTGTTGATTCTGAAGTCTCACATTAAATCTCAGATACTGCCTAAACATCCTATGCTGAAGTTTCACATTAATAACCACTGACTTATGTTTCACTATTGGGATCCAGCTGTGAGGACTATGTTCCATTGTTAAATTACATTCCTGTTCTAATAGGAATATTGCATTCTTATTCTAAAATCCTTGCACTATTAAATGTAAAGGGACTTTTGAAGTTGTCAGGCCCTGTCTTTTCTAAATATCTCATGCTACGTTAATGAGTTTAACCACTTCCATGCACCACCTCCATTATTATATTCTTAATATCTTCATTATTTACATAGAAAAATGTATGTCACTCCTATAGATGGAAAAAAAAAACATTACTTACTTTAAATTAAAGGTAGCTATAAAAATAAATTTAAACTGCTAATTTTCAAAAGTAATGAGTATGTATGTGATAACAAATCAAATAGTTTAAAAAATGCATGTGCAAACATAAATTATTCAATGAGAATAAAAACAGCTTATGATTTATTCTTAATAAAGGAGTAATTATCTCAGTGTCACTTTGCTTAAGATAGAAAAGAGATTTGACATCATTGATTCTATTTTTTAGTTGTGATATTAGCTTTTATTGTGAATCTCAATATATATATATATGTTTGTAGTTAGAAAGAAGAGAAGGGATCTAAGAACTTTCTTTGAAATAGTTGGATATTCATATTTATTCCTAACACTCTGATACAAGTTATTTTGTTCAAATAATAGAGTACAAGAAGATTTCTAAAGCCATCTCCACAAGCTGTTTTGAATTTTTCAATGTATGTAACATTGAAGAAAAACTAGGTTTCTTCTCTTCCACACTTTTATGCTCTTTCAGAGTAAAATTATGAAAATCATTATATTATTCACATTTTTATAGTGTTCAAACATGCTTTCAGTGAGTTAGCTGGTACATTTATAGTCAGCTTCATTTTAAAGAATATTTTTTAGAATAATTTAGCGAATGAGCAAAGTTCAAGGACCCATTCTCAAGTTACCCTGTGTGGCCTGTTAATCACAGTAAAACAAAATAGACACCATACACTGAGTGGTCTATATAAAATATTTTTCAAATCTCATGAACTTATGAGGTTCATATTATAAAATTATAAAATTAATATTTTATAATTAATGAGGTAAAAAAAGATTCAGAGTAGTTGAAGTGATTTGCACAAGTACAAATGACTGTGCCAAGACTCCAGTCCACTCTAGAACATTCTTTCAACACTGATTTCGCTGTCTCAGCTAACTGAATCACAGAGGAAGCTAAATGATTCTGTTCCCCATGCAGGTTCTGCTCTCTCTACCTGCTTTACCATACATCCAGCTTTCATCAGACACTGCCTAAAAGTCTCATTTACTGGAATCTCTAACCTTGCTGATCTAGAAACAGATCAAGATGGTTCCCTGGCCTGCGCCAGCATCTGTCATTGCGGGTAAGTGTGAGTGAGTTTGCCTGGGTGGTATTATCAGAAATTCATACCTGGAAATACAAACAAGGCTGGTATCCTTGCCTTACCGCATTTTCTTCCTCTCCTATCTCTGGTCTTTCTAAAAACACTAGTTTAAATCTCTTCAGTTATTTTATAAATGGAGCTATATATATATATGTGTGTGTGTATATATATATATACACACACATATATATATATATATATATGTATATGTGTGTTGAATAGCATTAAAATATAGACTACCATTAAATTGGAAATATTAAAACATTCCCAAAATATATTAATTTTTGTAAAAATTCATATGAAAGTTTTTTTTTAATTGAAATATGATTTGAAAGGAGCTTTAAGGCCCTATATGTCCAAAAACTTTTACCTCAAGCCTCCCATAATGCCTGAATAGTGGCAATAAGGATCATCGTAATCATGTTTCCATGAGCTATGCCGTCTAGAGCCATCTTCTTGCAACATCACTTACTAGCTGCCTGATACATAGGAAGTTATTTGACCTCTCTGTGCTTCCATTGCTCTCCTGTAAAATGATCATAATTCCAGTGTCGGAGCCTGCCGACAGTCGAATCAGGGCCTCCTGTAACGAAGGACGGGAAAAGAAAAGAAGAAGAAGGGAAAAACACAGATGGGGTCGAGAGGGACGAGCTCGGAGACTTGACTCTGAGTTTATTTTTTCACATGCTTATATACTCTGTTATAACAGGAACAAGGATATTTGTTAGCTACAAATGTATACACCAAGTCAGCACATCCTGTAACCTCCCCCTCAGCCCGGGGCCGTGTTCTCAAGATTTAGCTTGTTCTACCAAAACAAGTTCCTTCTTTAAGAACAACAACACCTGGCTTGGGCCAAATGGCCCCCCACATTCCAGCATTTGTTTCTGTTATGCAGATGCACAGTGGCCCATCATACAGCATGAAGAGATTTCTTCTGAGCATCTTAGAAGCAAAGGAGTAAGACAGAAATTCCTCCATCCTTCCAGTATTGTTTTTTCCAGAGAGTCCCCAGGGTCATAGAGCTGGGCCAGCTCTGAAGAGCCCTCTAGTGGAAAGAATCCCATTCTGCATTAATCACATATTAATCACATATTTGCAGATCAATTGGACTAAAAGTAGATAAAGTACACACAGTGTTCTATGTAACAAAGGACCTTCTTGGCTTAAATTTTTTGTGACAGCTCAGACCTCACCTAAGACATTGGAATATTAATGCTATTGTATCAACTAGAGACCTTGTTCTCCTTCCATAAGGTGGTTCAGCCCAAATGACCCAACTCCCTGCCAAGTTACTGGAAGAAGGTAAGGAAAGAAAGGCCCAATGTTGATTATTCATTTTATTGTTTATTGTGTATAAAGCACTTTATGAAGCATTCTACTGGTTTGTTTTCCTTAATTTTCTCAATACTATCTGATAGAAACTATTGATATTCTCTTTTTTAGGATATAAAATAACAAAAATAACTGAAGCTCAGAAAAATTAATTTTTATGCCCAAAGTAACACAAGTCAGTGGCAAACCAGGCTGTCAGACTTCAAGGCAGTTTTATTTTCTACAATATGAAATGTTATAGATCTGCAACATTAGCCATAGAACCTTTTAACATACTATGGAACAGCCTCATCCTGTAGTTTATTCAGTAGAACTAGGAAAAGTCTACAAATTAGTAATAAAATAAAAATTTTGCAAATGACTCTGACATGATGATGATTTATAAGTTACTGGGAAATACTGCCTACTGGTGAAAGAGGAGTGATTGTAAGAGTTATCCAAAACAAATGATTTGGGGAAAGTAGACTTAAAAGAAAAATAGACCAGAAATTTGGGACACCTATAACAATTTACTTACAGGTAACATAAAATAGGAGTGTAACAGATATTCAGATTTTGTACAGATCAATAATGATCTTACTGGGTCAGAGTTTAGAACAGTTCTCAGAGTCTCATAGGGTTGATATTAAGATAGTACCAAGTTTAAAAATTGGGAGTGCTTTCAGGGTTTGTAGACTAAGGTAAGCACCATAGTATAGGTAGTGAATGTTATGAGCAAGGGCAGGAGGAAGAAAGAGGCTGAAGTGCTCAATACATTACTCGTCACATATCTTCAACATGGCAGGCATATATTCAAGTATAATTTCACTGGATTATCATACAAGCAAACACAGCTAATAAATTTCACAATCAGTTGTCAAAACCTACCCTCCTGACTTCAAATCTATAACTCTTGCTATTTGGCAACAGCTTCAGTAGTGTATCAAAACAAAAAAGGCAAAGAAAGGGAAAGTAAGAGAGGTGATAAAGACTAAGTTTATCTCCTTTGAAATGTTGCCTAAGATAAGACCACCCTTTCTGCACTGCTCATGATTAAAAATCAGAAGACGACAAGTAAGTAGGTAGGTATGATTTGCCTCTAATTTCTTTTGCCATATATTTGTCTGTTTTTTCTTACTCCAACACACAGTAAATGTCCACTAATAAAAAAGTAATTTTCTTAAAGGAGGACATTGTGACAGCCTATGAAAAAAATGGTGATATTTTTGCCCTTCATGAAATTGGTAACATTTTTCTTGTGAAATTGTTTTTACAATTTGATATTGTATTTACTCTAGGTGAGATTTTACAAATAATAATCATCTCTGATGGCTGAGTAACTTCTCCATTACATAAATCACCTTTCGTGAAATTAGTAACATTTTTCTTATGAAATTGTTTTTATAATTTGATAATTATGTTCAGTGCAATGTTAAAAATGATGACCTTGAAGTACAATTTGAAGTTTGCTTCAAAATCTTCCAAGAAACATTTTATCATTTCTACTAAAATGTTAGTTAGAAATATACTTATTTGGTTTGAAATTATTTTCTAAATCTTGATAGTATTTTAGACATTTAGGAGCATGGCTCTAGAGTAGGGCTATTTGCCTTCAGGTCTCAACTATGCCAATTATTACTGTAAAAAATTAATGAACAGAAACCTCATTTAAAGTAAAGTACAGAAGCCAGAAGAGAGAGCTCTCAAATCAACCCGTTTGCTGGAGAACTATCTGGCTGACTTCTTGTTTAAAGCTCAATACTCCTATGATGCCAGTTTTCTCATCATAAAATAGGATAATATCTGTATCAAAGTCATAGAGTTTTAGTATGTTTGGCTTACACGGACTATCAAATAATTACTACTAATAATAGAATTATCATATTTTAAGGTAATATTGTGTGTTTATTTACCAGACAGTCCATTCAGAATATTATTATAGAATGTTTGTTATACAATATATAGGTAGATAAACTAAATTCAAATGTGATCCCTACACATACTTGCTCTGAAAACTCAGGCAAATTAAATTACTTGAGCCTTGGTTGTTAATAATAAATAAAATGAACCTGTCTCATAGGCTAGTTTTAATAATAAATAACATAGCTGAAAAGACTAACTAGCTTTTACCAAAAATGATGTTATGTCAATAATCCATTAAAAATAAGGTCTTTGCTATGGTGAAAAAGTAATCCTCATACACTGCTGATGGGACTGCACATTGGTACAACCGCTATGGAAAACGGTATGGAGATTCCTCAAAAAATTGAGAATTGATCTACCATATGATCTAGCAATCCTTCTACTGGGTAGTTACCCCAAAGACTTGAAAACCCATATCTGAAAAAATATTTGCACACCAATGTTCATAGCAGCATTATTCACAGTGGCCAGGACATGGAAGCAACCTAAGTGCTCTATGATAGATGATTAGCTAAAGAAGCTGTGGTAGATATATATAAGGGAATATTACTCGGCCATAAGAGGAGATGAAATATTGCCATTTGCGACAACCAGGATGGGCCTCAAGATAATCATGCTAAGTGAAATAAGCCAGACAAAAAAAGTTGAAAATCATATGATATCACTTACATGTGGGATATAAACCTAAAAGCAACAAATTAACAGGACAAACAAACAGATTCATGGGCATGGCTATAGACTAGTAGTTATCAGAGGGTATGGGGGAGGTAGACAGGGTTAAGGGGATCAAATATGTGATAACAGAAAGAAATCTAACTATGAGAGGTGAACA
>CM053503.1:101500112-101617980 GCA_028627145.1 Eidolon dupreanum | reverse complement strand
TGTACTTCTTATGCATTAATATTTGTATGTGCATATTTTATTCATCTTTCTGTTGTCCAGATCATCAATAGCATATAAGGATGATTTTTGTATATTTTGGGATTTTTTTGAATTTATAGAAAATATGACATTTAAAAAATCTATCGACACAGTGAAAATAAGTCAATATTTATTCATGATTACTTGACAACAAATTTGTAATCACTGAATTTAGTTTAGATACTGCTTAAAGATAGACTACTTTAAGAAGTTTTTCCCGATTACACAAAGTCATCTTGTAAAAGTTTCCAGTAGGAACAAAGAATTAAACCTGTATAATATCACAAAAGGATGTTTTTTGAGATGACATGGTAACTAATCTCCAAGGTCCCCAAGAGATTTTAGTAACTTGCTGAATTTACCCTAATTTTAGAAAACTGATTTGTCAAATCCTTGTAATTCTTATGTTACTAAAAAACACTCAGGTCTGGTTCAAATTAACTAAGAGCATAGGAAAAGGTACGTAAAACCAGAGTTAACTTTATTAAGTTACAACTAAAATATAATTTACTAGGGCACTGTGGAGTTTTGACTCTTGACTACTTCGTTCTCCTTGTGGGAAAAATGCTAGGGTAATAGATTTATAATCTGAAGTTTGATTACACAAGTTTGAAATCAGATCAAGGGTAGCTAATCACTTATTGTGAATACTTAGTGATGTCAAGTGGGGTAGTCATTTTCACGGTGACCATGTCCTCTGCTCAGATAATATACTACTTGTTCATAGATTAATTTAATCTCTGACATTCATTCTTCCCAAAATTCATATAGATATGAATACTATATACAGTATTTTCTTTGGTAAATATTTTTCTTTGGCAAATATTTACACCATCAGGAGTAAATATACAACATATTTAGCAGTAGTATGGGAACGAGAACAAATAGTTTATAAAGTCCTGGAAGAGTGAGTACTTCAGCCCCCAGTTGTGGCCATTATTCCTGTGGTTGCTGAATAGTGGAGCAGTCTGGCTTCACTTGTGGATGAGGTTAAGGGAAGTAGCTACATAACAATGCATGCAGAAGTATTTTGATATTTCCAGCAACTAGTTCAGCTGTCCTGGTGCATGCTAATTGAATATTTCCTCTAAATGTTGGAAATCTTTCAAAATATGTTGCAATTTTTGTCCTGCTCACTTCAATTAATTATAAATTTCTTTTAAAGTTTAAGTTGGATGTTTAAAACATGAGTCATTGCTGAAAACTATAGTAATGATACCTTCCCGGTTTCCAGTCTGCACAAAATGATGCCCAACTGCTAGAATTTTTGGAATTCTTACATCTGCTTTTGAAACTTTTTTTTTCTTTTTGCTGTCTTTTCTTATTAGGGCTGTCACTTCTCATTTTTATCCCTGAGTTTTCTTCTAACAAAGGTCCTCAAATTTTCAGAGACTGAATTTAAATCTACTCTAAGCTGGAAAACTTGACCAATTTCTTAGATATGTGTGTATAATAATAATGAATAAATTTCAAGTCATGGCTCATGGAGCTATAAGTAAAGGAATATAGATTTTAGTTTTGGACCTTGTGAAATGTATGCTGTCTATACTGTACACCTTTTGGGATACTTCAGTGTCCTCAATGTTAAAATATTCTTGTTTGACTCATAGTTACCACAGGATAAGTAATCAATTGTGTTTCACATTATTGCAGAGGTTAAAAATCAGTACTTACTAAACAAGCCCAGCCGGCAGTTGTGTTTCAATTGGTTTCAAGAAAGCATTGGTTTAGTGCAATATATATATTTTTTAATTTTCATAGTCAACATTTAAAATCAGACCATTTCAAATGTAAACCTTAATCTTTGGGTTCTCTTGAAAAACAGAAAGTCCAGTAATACTGGATCCACATATTAACGTGAAAAACGATAGGTGAGAGCAAAATAGCAGCTGCTTTCTTTTGATAATACAATAGGTTGAAATGTGTGCCCCCCCCCAAAAAAAAAAATTGCTGAAATCCTAACCTGAGTACCTCAGAATATGATCTTATTTATAAATAGTCATTGCAAATATAATTAGTTAAGATGATATCTCACTAGAGCAGGGAGGACCCCCTAGCCCAATACGACTGAAGCCCTTATGAAAAGCATGACATATGAAGGGATAGATAAATACAGGGAGGAGAATGCTACATATAGGTGGAGACAGTGATTGGAGATAAGCAACCATAAAACAGAAAACTCACTGGGCCACCAAAGGCTGGAAGAGGCAAGAAAGGATCTTCCCTAGGCTTTGGAGGGAGCGCGGCCCTGCCAACACATTGATTTTGAATTTCTACCCTCCAGAGACATAAGAAAATATAGTTCTGATGTTTGAAACCACCCAGATTGTACTTTATTATGGCAGCTCTAGGAATCTAGTACAGATGGAATTTTTAGACCATATGGTTGAGTAGATAATCAATATTTCTCCATAAAAATCATTAAATGTTGAATAAAGTATCTAAAAAATCTTATCCACACACAGATAAAAGACAAAGCTTGACATGCAATATGCAAAAAATGAAAAATAACCCCTATCGAAAGGAAACCTTTGACTACCACTCAAAGAGTGAAATAGAAACAATCTTTCTATTGGTAAAGGTGATTCCAGAAACTGAGATGTGTATCTGTTTCTGACTAAAATGAGAAGGGAGGGCCAGAAAACTAATCTAAGAATTTCAGCCTATAAACTTATAACTTCTCTAGGTATGGGCTTATAATTTAAACTCCAGTAATTATCTAGCAAGCTAAGAAACTAACATAACAAGTGATCACAGGCTGATGACACATTTGTATCAACAGCAAAAGCCCTCTGAAAAGATCTTCAACTCAGGCCTTAAAAGACTCCTATAGAGAAAACACCTCAGCCCAGTAAATACAGAGCTTTTCAAATTTAATAATAATTTTAAAAAATTAACAAGATCACCAAAAACCTCACAATATATACTAGTAATCCGCCAACTATAATTTAGCTTAAAACATAAATAGCAGCATTAGACCTTCGAGAATTTCATATAATAGAATTATCAGACTAGATTATAAATTATGTTTTAAAAGATTAAAGAAAAATAAAAAGAGAGCTATTTATTCTACAGCACATATTTCACTCAGCTAACATTTAGTGAAGACCAGTAAGGCATTTTTCTAGTTACTGGAAACACAAAAATTAACTACCGTCACCATTATGGCCACCACCCTTATCGCTAGCTTAATGGAATTTTTATTGTACTTGCGAGAGACAGATACAAAACAAAAGATGTTTCATGGTGAAATATGCTATAAATAAAAACAAAGCAGGGCAGGTGGATTGGGAGCACCAGGTAAGGGTGTGATTTCAATTTTACATTGGTGATCAGGGAAAGCTCCACTGAGAAAAATATACTTGAGCCTCAAGGAAGTAAGAGAGCAAGTCAGATGAATATCTGAAGGAAGAATGTTCCAGGGAGAGGGAATCAAAAATGCACAGGCCCTGAAGTGGTAACTTTGAAAACCATAAAGACACCTGTATAGTTGAGAAAGAATGAGTGAGAAAAAACAGTAGTGGGAGTAGTAGAAGGTGAGGTTCAAGAGGAATAATAGGACAGAAAAGTAAGAAAAACTGTTATCAAAAAGAACCAGAAATATATTCATAAAAAGAAAAAAAAAATTAAAATGTATAACAAAAAAAAAAGTAATTGTTAAAATATAAAAATTAAATGGATAATTAAACTGCAAATGAGACAAAGCTTAAGGGAGAATTGGGGAAATGAAAGAAAGCACTAAGAAAAGAGCCCAAAAACATCACTCACAAAGAAAGATACAAAAAATGTAAAAGCTAGGTTAAACAAAATCTTAAACATAGGATAAAATAAAGAAGTCCCAGACATATCTAATAGGTATTCAAAAAGTAGAGAATGAGATTGAGACAGGCCATATTTAGAATGCTACTAAATTATAATTTCCAGAATTTTTTTTGACAAAATGATTCTTCAGATTCAATAAGTACAGTGAATCCTAAGCATAATAAATGGAATTAAATATATTTTCATGCAAAAGTAGCAAGTTCCACATTTCATTAGTTCTTTATCTTATCTGCTTCATTCAGTTTACCTGCAAATTTCCTTAAAAGTATCTGAATTTGTGACACTTTTAGAACTGTTAGAATTTTATAGCCATAATCAAGGTGTATTAACTCTTCTCATTAAAAGTTATTTTTATGACGAGGCACTTGCTAAGAGAACTGAAAACAAGCATTGGCATTTCTTATTCACTGTCTCCATCTCTTCCCTCTAACTCTTTTTGACTTTGAGAAGAGAAAGCAGATGGAAATGCATAGAGAAAAAAAAATCAGGGCTGACTGCTCAAGGTGGGAGAGACCCTGGACTTCATCATTTTTGTCTAGATGAATATAGCTGACTACATAAATTTATGATTGTCCTTTACTGTGCGATCTTGGAAAGGCTTATCTGAAGATTTTATTTACTCAAGTCTGTGTGGCTGTGCTATAAAAATCAGAAATTATGATTATCAGTTCCAAATTTCGACATCTGTCTAAGGTAGGATTTCTATCTCTCATGATACATCAAGCCACCCCTCTTTTCTTCTTTGTGCTTTTGGTTAGTGTTCACATATTACAGAGATAATTTCTTTGGACTTAGATTTTTCTCTAACATATGTTTATCATTTTCGCTAACCTACTTTTTTTCTCAATCTGAGGCAATTTAAATGGATGAAATTTTACACTTTGATTTCTAGTACGCAAGACTTCTGATTTATAAAATTATAAATTACTCACAGTAATTTATTCTAATAAATAATATTTTCAAACCATACTTTTTCTGGAGATAGAGACACTACAAAATATTATGACTGGTAAAGTAGAAGGCCTCTAGTAAGTGAGAATTTTCACAATTTTCTCACCCTGATACATGTAATTTAATTTCAGAAATTAAAGCACAGATTCACTTGGCAGAGAAAATAGAGCTAAGAAATAATCAAGATTTTTTTTTAAGTTAAAAGGCACTTTAAAATTTAAAAACAGTTGATAAATCACCATGGTTAGTAATGCTCTAAAATGAATTCTTTAGCTGAATTTTCCTTTTCACTGACCTGATTTTGGCCATATTGCTTTTATTATAGAGCTTAATGTGCTGTGTCAGAGTTCAACAAGAGAAACAGAACCAATAGGTATTATCTATTAAGAGATATATATTAAATGATTCTCGGAGTTGGCAAAGAAATCTGATATCTGCAGGGCAGGCTACCAGGGAGGATAGGCTGAAAATCCTGGAGCAAGGAGTGAGACTTCTGTCCACAGGCAGAATTTCTTCTTGGAAGTCTTGACTCTCCTCTTTAAGTATTTTTGACTAAGATATATCCCTGTGCAGGGACAAGGAAGCAGGTAGCCAGGAACTTGTCCCAAAGAGGTCTAGGGACAGTGGGGTGCAGGACCACATGTAAACTGAGTTTCCAAGTCCCCTGGCCTATGTTCCATGTCAACTGGACTTCATTTACAAATCCAAATTCAAAGATAATTTTTTTTTTTTTTTGGAATTTCAAGATAATAACTGCAAAACATTAGACCCCAAGTACAAGGTCTCCTTCTGACCATGGGGCACTGTGTAGACTGCACAGGTCATATGCCCATGAAGCTAGACCTGGGCTTAGCCTGTGATAACACAGGCCTCCCAGAGGGCAGGCCTCCTAAGAAAGAAGAAGAACATTTACTTAAAAGGGAAAACACCCTCTTACCAAACTCTATATCATCATAGTGGATTAGTGGGTGCTAATGACCTATTATGATACTTTCTTCAGACTGGTGACAGGGACAGGTAGAAGATTAATATAAGACTTGATCTTCCTTTTCATCATCACTTATGTTTATTCGACCAACAAATATGCACTTCTTAGAATTCTGCAATGTACTATAATCTCCCTGCTAGTTTATAAGGACACAACTAGAAACAATATGTGGTTTCTTGCTTGAAGAGCCTCACTCTTGAACATACTACTATTATATTCCCTGCAGTTCTTGGAATATTTAGACAAATAGTCCAACAGTCCAATGCTAATTTAAAATAAAATAAATGTTAAACTTGATTGACTTCATGTGAGATTGTAAAAGTAATACTATAAGTAACATATAAATAATGAACCTTAACCTTAAGACAAACTATCTTTTTTGGAATTTATTTCAGCACTCCTGAAAGTTATTGATTCAAGGTGTCTATTTTTTTTTTCCTACAAAGAAACATTAAACTCACATTGGTGTGATTATTTTGTAAATGGTCTTAATAATGAAGAAGAAATATCACATATTTGACATTTTAAGTCTTTCTAAATAATTGTCAAAAAATATTCAAAATGTGGTTGAAAAGTCAGCTATTTTTAAAAGATAACTTAAAATAACAATAAACAACATTCTCAATATTTTTAAAAGTTAATATTAGTTAGAAATGTATTTGATCACAGGTAATAGAGAATACTAATTAGTGACTTCAATAAATCGAGGCTTCTCCTCACATAACAAAAATTGCCAAGGTAGAGAGATGCTGTCATTGGTTCAGTGGCAGGACATTTTTAGGGCACCTGTCTCAGAATCTAGTGGCCTTCTTTAATGTGTTGCTTCATTCTGTTGCAGCTGCAGATATTATATCATTATGGTAGTGAAAACTCAGTCAACATTCATTTTTTCTTTATGGTAAACAAGTTGAAAAATAAATATGCCTTCCTTTTTTTTTTGGTGTTAATCAATTCTAAGATGAAGCATATATTCCTGTTTCAGTGCTAAATAATACTGGGGCTAGACGAAAATAACTTATTTGTTTCTGGAAGCACTTGCTCCTTGATAAGCTAACTTATGGCAACTGAATCTTGGCTATCGAGGCTTACTTTGAGACTCCATTGTCATGGTGTTCGTTAATCCAAAACTATCATGTCATACAATATACTTTGCCTTTTCAGGTCCTAGAACCCTAAAAATATCCTCCTGTAACTTCCTCCTTTTTGAGACACTACTGAGAATCTCTCAGAGTCATAGTCTCTTCCTCTGTAATCTTTTTGTTGATTGGATACACCAGAGCAGGAAGAAGAGAGTTAGCCATGTATGTCTCATTTATCAAGAAATCAAGTATTCCCAGAAATCATTACAGTCAACTATCGTTAGATCTCACTGGCCAAAACTGCCTCTAACTAAAAGGAAAAATGGGGAAATGAGATATCAATCAACTTGTATCACCTGCAGATTTCTAAAGAAGTAAGGGTTCTTTTAGTAAAAGAGAAGATGAGAAACAAATGGATACCGGATAAGCAACTAAATCATGGATGTCTTTTTCCAGAATAATGATGAGTTTTATTCAAAAGAATATAGGATAAAATTTTTACCAAAAAATTCAAAATGTGGGACCTTACTGAAGAAAAGTTATGAAATATGAAATTGGATATTTTTGTAAATGGAAGAAAAGGTCTTAGCCATGTCTAGCTCAAATATAATAGCTTAATTTAAAAAGAAGATCAAAGAGGACTGAGGTATATATGTTCTAATAAATATAGCAACCTCTTCATGAAAGATAAATACCTAGCAAAATAAGAGTCAGAAAACATTTACTCCTCCTTCAGAGTTTAGATTGCAGTATTTTTTAGAATTAGTGTCTTTGTGTTAGGAGAGTATGTGTATGTATGCACACACACATTTGATTCATGAGTTCTACACTGAATAATCAGAATAAAAGCAAATGTCATTGACATTCATACAATTCAGAATGCTGGAGAGATTGAAACATATCCTATCTGAGTGACTAAGGACATCGACACAAATAACTAAACATCATGCTAAAACTCTCCCCTTTTTCTTCTCATAGTTCTCTCCCAAACCATTCATTTTACCTTCCCCATCTCACACATAAATACATACTGGGGAATTATACCAGACTAAAAGTTCAAATCTGTTTATTAGGTGGCTGAGTGCTCTGAATTGTTTAAAAGTGGGTAGAAATTCTTATGGGGGAGATTGGGAGAGAGACTAAGTAATCCAACAGCAAGGAAGCCAGAGAAACTCACAATGGTCCACCTAACAGACAGTTGAATATCTAAATTAAGTCTCAATGTACATAGAAAAAGTCATAATAATGACACACATTTATTGATAATTGGAGAAATTATAAGGAATTATATATATCATAGAAGATGGAATAAGTAAAGTCAAATATACATTTAAAACCTTTGGAAGAGGTATTGTGGAACAAAAGTGCAGATCATTAAAGAAAAAGGGTGGTCTGCTCCATTAACTATTTAAAGATGTAACCAATAGATTTGAGAGAAATATTTTTTGTGTGTTAGTATTAAACCCTGATTTGAGTTAGAATATCCAGTTCCTTTTCCATTTCCTAGTGCCTCTAATTTACCATCTTTGAAGAATTTCTGTGCACAGATATATCTCAAACAATATGAGATCAAGTGCATTTTATATCCTTTGACCCAAGGACAGCAAACTTTTGTGAGCCTAGTTTTTGATTGGTAGATTTTCAACATCTTATTTTTGCCAAGGAGTCTATAAAGTAGCATCATTGAGACTGTCAGCTTCCCTGACAAGATAACTTGAAAGCTGAATTGTGTGAACTAGAGGAGGTTTGAGCTCACCCCGGGCTCAGTGAATTACACAAATAGTAGTTTAATCTGCAGGATGTCCAAGCTGGTCATAAGAGAAAGGTGAGTCAGTGTTTGGGTGAGGGTTGTCTTTGTGTTTTTTTTTTCTTTACACGCTGTTGATTAGTTTTGAACTTTTCGAGCTGCCACTAAAGATTCTATATTTCATACCCTTAAACATCCTAGATTTTCTTGGGTATAATTAAGATTATATTGTCAGATCAAAGTTTTAGTGGATATTTGCTGCTAATGTTGTACATAAAATTAAAGAAGATTCCATTTTTAAAAAAGAGAATCAGCATTCAAAAATAACACCAACTTAGGCACATTTCTCATCAAAGCCAATTATTCTTCCTGAAAAAAACTTGATATATTAATGTTAAAAATGCGGTTACTAAAACTATGCAGACATAGTCCAGGTTTTACAAAATAAATACAGCCGAATGTCATGTAGGCTGGGGCAGAGGCTCTGTAATCAAACCGATATGGTATAAATTTTATATTCTGCAATTTATTGATTGTATGACCTGGATAATTTGCTTAGACTCTCTGATGTGTAGTATCTTCATTTTAAAAATGAAATAATGATATATCTTTAATAATATGGCTGAGGATTTTTAAAAATTAGAGCATTTGTAAGAAGAAAATAAAATTTGTTGTTTTATAGAAAAATAATGCTGCTGATTGTATGTTCTAAGAAAGTATGAGGACATCATTGGAAATGTATTTTTTTTTTAAGAGGGAATGTACCATAACGGATATTTAAGATCTAGATTATGAACACAGGTGATATTTTAGCTTAGTGCAATGTAGTATTTGGAATTTGAAAGATAACTGTAGTGAAGGATTCTGGAAGTAACAAAAGGGGAACAATGAGAGAAGGGTCTGAACCAAAAAGGGACAGAAATTAAGTTCAAAATTAAGTTCTGACAACGATGTAGGCCAAAGTGAATTACTTCCCGTAAGAAATTTCAGTATCAGAGATAACTGGAGGACACTAAACTCAGTGGATATAAGGTTGGCTATTAAGCTGTTTTCTGCCCTGTGTTATTACAATCATGCCTGGTTACCTTCAGTCCTTCAGTAAAATTTTCCGTCTGCTCAAATATCTTAAAAGGCATGCTTCAAGAACTAAAAGATAAGAGCAAATGAGTAGGAAGAGAGGTTAATTAGTAACAAAATGGTAAATTAAAACACTAATTCAGCAGTGGCAGGAATTTTAAAAGATGCAAATAGGAAAACCAGGATAATATGAGATTGATTTGTTCACCTATCCTCCCATTCTTCCATCTTGAAATTCTTAGATGGTGGGAGCTTGCTTGTCTTCCCACAGCACAGATGACATCTTGCAAATTGTTAAGGATATTAAAGAAAACAGTGATTCTGGAAACCTGAAAGACCTGTGGATCCTTAAGTTATGTATGTAAAATAAATGTCTCTCCTACAATGGAAACTTAAGAAATTCCATAAGTGGAATTTTATGTGTTATTTTTCCTCACAAAATCACAAAACTTACACAGTATTGAATAATTTCTTCTTAAATGAATCACCATGTTTGACATAGCAGGCCTTAAAAAATATTATTTCTTCTTTTGCTTGTGATGTTGTTAATCTACAGATATGTTCTAAATAAAGGTTTATCTCATTTTCAATCTTATTTTTCATTGATTTATATTATAAAATTGGAAACGAATGAAAGGAAATAGAAAATTTACACAAGATTAAATTTTAAAAATTTTGCAATAATAGGACTTTTGCACAGTTTTTCATATTTGTCATAACCGTGTTCTAATAAACTGATCCTATTGAGGATAGTGTAAGATTTGTTCTTCATTGTGATAAAATAAAACAGAAAAAAATTTGAGTAAATGCTGGTTTTCAAATTATGTTTTTAAAGATTCTCTTTGTATTAGACAAGAATGTGAATTAAACTGTACTTTAAATGTTTTATTTCTGTAAAGGTTTGAAAAATTTGAGCTTACCTATAAAAAATGGGTAACCTTAAAATTGTCAAGAAGATAGCAGATTCTTTTTTTAAAGTAGCAATAAATAATAACAATCTAATAAGATACTTAATGAGTTAATATTAACATTTATTAATAAAATTTATTTTAGAAAAACATGATAGTACTTATGTGTCTATCATATATGTTTCTTATAGTTATCTAACATTCATAAAATGCTTCTCCTTTTCTATTGTTTCCATTAGGATTTTTCTCCCTCTTCATTCTCTTTCCCCTGAATCCCTTGTCAGAGATCATTGACATTATTCCTACTTTAGCCACATCTTTACCTCTCTTCCACAGGCTCTTTAGAATTAATTGCCATGAAAATCTAAAATCTATTTCTTAAACTCAAATGTCTTGAATTGTCTTTCTTTTAGAGGAAAGTAAATGAGGATTACTCTGGTCTGTTTATAATAAGTCCAACTGAATTTTAATCTGATGGTTCATGTATCTCAAAACCTATTATATACACTTGCATATTTTATATTTTTCCTTAAGGATGGGGAAAATGAAGAGCATAGGAATGTTTATTTTCAGGATTAAAATAATAAAAGTCAGGAGCCCTTAGAATTGCTGACATTTTTAGAAGCTGAAATAGTGTTTGGTAAACCAGCTCTAATTTCCATTACATTGAATTTGAGCTGGGATATGGGAGCAGTCTACTGGTACAAGAATTAAGAGGGTATATTGTAAGTAATTTAAAAACAATAATAAAAATGATGTGGAATATGCTTGACAAAAACAAAATATGTGGTGGCAAATCACTCTCACCCAAATATTGTCTCCCTTCTTTAGCTTGTCATTGATTCTAGGAATCTAGTTCATTAGAATTTTAAATAGCTTAGTACCAAAACATAACTTCAAATTCTTCTACAAGTCCTGTGGTCCTAGCTCCATGCCTGCTCCCTCTCAGAGCAACTTCTCCAGCTATAAGATTCTTCACTGGAGGTGTGGAACTGGGGAGAAGAAGAGAGACCACTAGACACTATCTCCAAAACACAAGAAGGGAAATATTTTTTAAATGGTACTCTGACTAAATTTTGCCTTTAAAAATTAGGATTTGTGGTGGTAATATTTTAGTTTTTATATTCCTTTTGCTTCATTGTAGATTAAACATTTTGGTTTTGCAGGGTAGGACGTGGTAACTGCTCTAGTACACACATTGTTTCCATGGTGAAATGCAATCTTTGTCGCAAATATATGATTCACAAAGGAATCTTTGGAATACAACATTTTTATACATTGGAGACTGCTTGTAATAGGAGAAAGTTAACTTTTATAGACCACATATCTAACACATTTAAGTTTTTTATAGACATTAAATAACACTAAAGACTATATTTTTTATAAAGCCAGGAAGTTGAGATATACCTTCTTTTATTCCAGAGTCTAGTTAGAATTATTTTCTAAAATCAGAGAGCTCAAGTCAGAAATGCAAATAGAATCTATCACTCTTGTGTATTAGCTCAGTGCTGTGATGCTTCTCATGCATTAATAGTGCCACATGTATCAGTCAGCAACTGAATCATCTATCATGGCTCTACTGAATAAGAATAAGGTTTTGATAGTATTATTGGGTTTCTTTGGCCACTGTTGAGTCTTTGTAGAGTTATGATAAAGTAATTTAGGATGGCTAATATAATCGTGAAAAGGAAGTATGTGGCAAAGAGTTATGGGGTGGCATAGTTGGCACAATCTAACACACCAGGTATGTTATGAGCTGAATTCTGTCCCCTTCAAAATTAATATGTTGAAGTCCTAACATACGGCACCTCAGAACATGACTATGATTAGAGATAAGATCTTTAAAGAGATAATTAAGTTAAAAGTAGGTCATTAACATGGGTCCTATTTCACTCCGACTGGTGTCAAATTAGAATGGACACACAGAGGGAAGACTATGTAAAGACACAGGGAGAAGACAGTCATCTACAGGTCAAGGAAAAATGCTTCAGAAAAAAAACTAGGGTTATAAAAAAATAATTTTTTCATTGTTTAAGCCACCCAGTCTATGGTACTTTGTTATGGCAGACCTGGAAAACTGACACAGTACCTAATAAATATTTGTTCACTTATTTTTTCACTTATTCAGTCAACACATATTAATTAAGAAACTAATATATGCCAGTCATTATTTTAGACTCTGAGATACAAGAATGAACAAAAATGAACTTCGTTGGCTCGAGACCAACAGGAGACAGCATTATCAGAGACAGCCGATGAAGTACAAACTGGAAGGGGTTGAGAACAATGACATGTCTAGGGCCTGGGTGGTAGAAATAAAAAGAGGTTGTGTGCAGAAATGAAAGATAAAGAGCCCATAGTACTCAGAGACAATGTAGGCAAATGTGTAAATGTGTGAATTAAAGTCAGTCAAAAGTATGTATAGTCTTTTGGATATGTGTAGTTGAGAGGTCAAAACTCTAACTGCTCTGATAGTTAGATCATAGTGCAAATGTTTATTTTTCTTTCTAATATATTTATTTCTGAAAAAGTTGCATGTAATTTAA
The DNA here is from genome assembly GCA_028627145.1 of Eidolon dupreanum. Classification (NCBI taxonomy): domain Eukaryota; kingdom Metazoa; phylum Chordata; class Mammalia; order Chiroptera; family Pteropodidae; genus Eidolon; species Eidolon dupreanum. Next base: position 101,604,823 of record CM053503.1, on the reverse strand, counting down.
TATGCCATTTAAACCATATTGTACTCTATATGTCCTTAAATACTGTCTCTAAATGAATCTTAATGACAAAACTATCCTTCTTTCCCTTCAGTTTTGGTTCTCAGAAATGTGGTTAATTTAACAGAATCCTAGATATTATTCCATGTCAAGGGGTCTCAGAGAGAGAGATGCTTGAAATGTGATTTTGTAACTTTCAAACCTACAAAACACTTTTTTAAGTTCATTCCATCATTCCCACTGAATACCAAATTCTTATTAATGAGGAGTTTGGCTATAGTGAGGTGTGGAGTTAAAAGCATATTTTCTGAAGACAAAAGATGACTGTCTTCTTGAAGATCATTTTGAAGATTTCTAATTCTTATCTTCTTCTAATCATTTGGTTTTTCATGTCCTTTCACATTCATTCCTTTTGGATATTCTAGTGATCAAACTTCAAAAGGCTTACATTAAGAATTGTTAACAAGGGGTATAATATATGAATCCAAGGTAAAGAAGCATTTTGATTAATATACAGATACTATTAATTTTAAAAGAAAGGAATAAATATCTGCTCATTCAAAACCCCCTTTCTTATATGCTACCAAATGGGCCAGGGGAATGTCAAGTTCTTAGGTTTCCTGCTGTTGTTACAACTCAGACTCATTTTGAGTCTTCTATTAGGTAAGAAAGAACTTCTTAATTCATGTGTAAAAAGACCCATTGCAATGAGGTAAATTGTGTTTGCAACCTGGGGGAGAGGCTGCACTCTGACTCAGGCTTAATGGAACATAGCTGTGTAGCCCTGCCTAATTCACTTAATTTTTATGAGACCACCTCCCTAAACAGTATAAAAAGGAATTTGAATGGATTATTCACAGGACTCCTGCCACATCTAATATTCTATCTTTTCAACTAGAGTATTGTAACAAGAAAGTTAAACACCTTACATAAGAACATCTATTCCCATCCTTAAACAGTTCAATTAAACATAAGATTCCAGAACATCAGAATTTTTGTGGTTAAAAAGACCTCTAATAGAACATACAAAAATGAGCTATAAAATGATAAAAACACTTTGTGAAAATATATGTATCCAAATTCATTTAGTTGCAAGTGATAGAAAATCTAACTCAAACTTGGTAAACCAAATAAGCGGGGGTAGGGGGTCAATTTAATTGGCTTATGTACTCCTGTAGCTCAAGGGTAAATTTAGTCCCATGGCTGTCTTTACCTAAAAACTGATATACTCCAAACCAGATATCACTTTCTTAATTTCTTAAGGTTGTTACCATTTTCAGAAGTTCCTCTTTGAGTTCTATGTTGTCCACCAGAAACTTGTAAAGCTTTCTGTTATGGCCTGAATTTTTGTTCCCCTAAAATTCATATAATAAAATTCTAACCCCTCAAGGTGATAATATTAATAGGTGGGGCCTTTGGGGTGATTAGTTTATGACAGTGGAGCCCTCATTGATTGCTCTTACAAAAAAGATCCCACAAAACTTCCTAGTTCTTCTATATAACACAGAAAAGGGCCATCACACAACTCTAATCTCAGACTTTCAGCCTCCAGAACTGTGAGAAATAAATTTTTGTAGTTTATAAGCTACCCATCCTGTGGTAAAGGAGCCCAAATGGACTAAGGTATTCTTCCATCTTATAGGGAAAAGTTTACAATCCTTATATTTCAAGCACACACACACAATCACAAATGCACCTAAGTACAGAATTAAGTTCCTTTGGTTTTGATTGGCAGGACTTACTTAATGTTTTCCCCTTTGAATGCATCATGGTGACCAGGAAGATTGGAAATGTGGGTGACTCTTAGAAGGAAGCAGGATATGGTTGCTGGAGAAACAATAAGTGTATGTCCCATAACAGCATCTATACACTGTTTTTTTGTTGTTGTTGTTTCAAATTCAAGTTTGCAGATGATAGAATAGGCATAATTCTAGTAAGAAATATAAATGAAGAGTCTGGAGGACTTGAATAAAATGCAAAGAAAATTTATATAGCCATTGTATATTTTTCCACTGAGGAACTCTAAAAGAACAGAAGGCCAAATGGAGCTTAATAGTTAAGTGACATCAGTGTTTTCTATAAAATATTGAGTTATAGCCATCTTTTATTAGAATAGCTGATGACAAGAACTTGCAAATAATTCAGTCATTTTGAGACTATTCAGGGTGTTTTTAAAAAACTAACTGCTTGACTTGAAAATGAACCAGAAAATTAATGTTATGTTGTAAAACAGTTGATATGGTCTTGTGGTCCCTTTTATGAAAGAAATTTTAATGTCTTTAAAAAATATTCAGTTTCTGATTCATAAATATGTACTTCTATTCTGCTGGGCCAACAAACTGTTTCATCAACTTTGCTTCTACATTACTTTTTAAGCCCAATATTTTGCCTTATCAGTTGATTTAGAATTTATGTGATCATTATGATCTAGAATACAAAAACATCCAAGTTTGTTGTTGAAAATCTTAGCTGATTTCTGCTGTTCCAAGCATCTTCTCTTATATCATAATATGAAGAAATAATTAATTCAGTATTCTTCTTTAAATGCCATAAAAAAAGTAGTAAGGGTATATTGCTTATGATGATGGAAATTTTGGCAAAAAGTAAAATAAATATAATTTACTGGATTTGTAGTTATTTGATAATATTATAATTTGATTCATGCAAATTTAACCGAATATATAGAAGACAAGATTATGATGTTAACATGTCAAGATTCTGCATTGTTCTCATAATTTTTATAGTGAAATCAACTCAAATATTATATATTTTTACATTCATAAAATCATTTTAATTTTTATATCATTTAATCTCTCCCAATTATATTAAAGATTAAAGTGTACCTACTTTGAATAATGAAAAATGAATCTCGCCTGATCTGATAATCACCATTTTATTAATATATTTCCAACATATAGAACAATTAAGGTAATTTAATTATTTCTTGTGTGCTATCCATCTGCTTTGTAAGTTTTTAGCATGAGTTTAATATTTACTACCAAATTGGGTCACAATGTTACTCAAATTTTAAGTTACATCTAATTTATGTTCAAACACTAATTAAAATGCTAGACTTGTTAAAATTTAAAACCAGTGTTTTGAGTTTAATCTGAAAAGAAATTAATTTCTTTCAACTGTAACATTTCTTTCCAGCACTCACTTTCGATCCTTCTGATATAAAGAACTAGATTTTCTTTAAGGAACTTTCCTATCCTTTCTTATTTTTCGTATTTCATGTTATTGGATGTGTTCTCATTTTTGAAGGTAGGCATAACAGATTGGAGCCAGTGAGATGCAAAATGGTATTTCCTGGGAATTTTATAAAACAGAAGCTCTTCTTTTCTCTTCTTTTTCATTCAAATAGAACAGCATAAAAATATAAGATCTCTAGCTAATGTATTTATTTTTATATAAAGAAAAAGGAACCTGATACTACACATGGACCACCTCAATAAACTTGAGAATGATTGTAACAGCAAAGAATGCTGTAGAAAGAAAAGCAAAGTTCTTCATAATATTGTATTCACTACTGCATCAAACTTTTCCTAAAATAAGTTCTACTGAAGATATTTTTAATCCAATGAGCCAATAAAATCCTTTTTCAGAAACCTCCCAACTAGAGTTTGATGTTTGTTTTCAGTTCTGTTTCCTCCTTTGAAGTAAATCTTAATTGTTTTATTCCTTAATTTTTAAACTCTACATATTCCCACCTAATACTTCCATATCAAGATATATCATTCTTACAGTAGTCATAATATCATGCTGCTATCTGGACAATCACCCAAAGAAGCCAACTTCTTCAGAGGTTTATCATAGTATAGATTAATTTTATTAGTTTTAAAATTTCATATAAATAGAACCATATAGTATGAACTATTTTCTCTATCTTTTGCTGTCAAAAGGCTATTTCTGAGATTTCTTCATGTTGTTGCATGTATTAATAATGTGTTTCTGTTTACTGATCAGTAATATTCTATTTTATAAATATACCATTTGTTTTTCATTCTCTTATTAATAAGCATTTGGTTGTTTTCAGTTTTTAACTGTTATGAATAACACTGCTATGAGCATTCATGTACAAGTCTTCAAGTGAGCATACGTTTTGTAACTGTTTTCTGCTGTCCTTGTTTGTTTGTTTGTTTGTTTTCTTTTTATTTTGGTTTGTTTTTCACTCTTCCTGCCTTTTTTGGTTTTAATTAGCGTTTTGTACAATTCCATTTTCTCTCCTCCTTCAAAATATCAACTATGGGATCTTTTAAAAATGTTTTATTGGTTGTTCTAGAATTTGCAATATATACTTACAAGTAATGTAAATTCCCCTTTAAATAATGCTATACTGCTTCATGGGTACTGTTTCTACTTTACAATAGAGTATTCTCAATTTCTCCGTCTGACCCCCTATAATATCGCTGTTGTTTATCTCACTTACCTATAAACTGCAATCACCAGATACCTTGTTGCTATTATTATTTTAAATAAATGGTTATCTGAATAACTTTTTTTTTCACATTTTTTTGCAAGGCAGGTAGCAACAAATTTCCTAATATTTGTTTATCTATGAGTCTTTATTTCTCCTTTACTTTTGAAGGATAAATTCACTAGATGCAAATTTCTAGATTGGTGGATTTTTCTTTCAGTACTTTAAATATTTCACTGCAGTCTCTCTTTTCTTGCATGTTTTCTAAAGAGATGCCAAATATAATTCTTATCTTTGTTTTTATATAAGTATGTTGTTCCCCCTCCACACACACACACATTCTGGCTTTTTTCAGAATTTTTTATTATCTTATTTTCTGTAGTTTGAAGATAATATGCCTAAGTGTAGTTTTGGGGCATTTATCTTGCTTGGTGTTATCTAAGCTACCTGGATCTGTGGTTAATTTGAGGAATTTAACATTACATTAATACTAATTTTGGGAAATTCTCAGTCATTACTGTTTCAAATATTTCTTCTGTTCCTTTTTCTCTTCTTCTATTGATAGTCTTATTACCCCTATGTTACGCCTTTTGTAGTTATCCACCAGTCTTTGGATATTCTGTTCTGGTTTTTTGTTTGTTTGTTTTCAGTTTTTGTTCTCTTTTCTTTTTGTTTTTCAAGGATTGTATTGCTATATCCTCTAGTTCATAAATGTTCTTATCAGCCATGTTCAGTCTACAAATAAGCCCATAAAAAACATTCTTTATTTCTGTTACAGTGTTTTTTTTTTAATGCTAAGCATTACTTTTTTATTCTTTCTTAGGATTTCTATCTCTCTGCTTACATTACCCATCTGTTCTTGCATACTATCTATATTATCCATTAGACCCCATTAGCATGTTAGTTATTTTATATTTATGGTTTAATAATTCCAATGTCCCTGCTATGTCTGATTCTGAAACTTGCTCTGTATCTTCAAATTTTGTTATTTATTTTTGGTATGCCTTGTAATTTTTTTTTTTTGATAGCTGTAAATAACATACTGAGTAAAAGGAAAGGAATTGCTATAAATAGGCCTTTATTATATACACATATATTATTAAACATTATATATAATGTGGTGATAAGGTGTAGGGGGAGGGGAAACCTTCTATACTCCTATTATTAGGTCTTGGTCCTTTATGAGCCTGTGTATCTAAACTATAAACTTCGTACTTCATAAAGTGTTACTCAGTTTGTTTGGTTCTTTTTCTCCCCATTTAGATGAGGTAAGATGGCTAGAGAAGACTAGAATTGGATATTTTTCTTCTCCCACAAGGAAGGCTAGAGCCAGCTGAAACTGAATATTTCTCTTCTCCAGGTCAGTTAGGCTCTGATAATACTCCCAGCAGTTTAGGCTCAGATTAACTAGTTTCCCTTGAGAGCAGACCTTGTTAAGAAGAACTGGCATATTTTAAAATGATTCCTTTTCCTCTTCTCTGCCAGAAGCTCAAGGTTTTTGTTTGTTTGTTTGTTTTTGTTTTGTTTTGTTTTGTTTTCCAATATTTACCACAGGAACCTTGTCCAGCTTATGGAGGTAAATATTGCGGAGGTCTCCTTGTGACTAGGTACCTCTGGAATTTTTAACTCTCAACTTATTCACACTGAGCCTCCAGCAATTTATCAATTATAATTTGGGTTTTCCAACCCCAGCACTGGTTCCCATGGCAGTTTTTGTTCATGAGTCTGTGTGTAGGAAAGCTGCAACTCCCTGGATTTTCTTGTAAATCTCTGCATTCTTGGGGGCCACAGTTTGCCTTTTGCCCTGCTCCCTATAATGGATACAAGAGGAGTTGTTGGTTTTTCAGTCTGTTTACCCTTTTTGCTTTCTTTAGGACATAATGGCGACTTCCAAACTCCTTACATGCAGAACTGGAAACCAGAAGTCTCAATTATCATTTCATTAAACTTTTTTCAATTAACCCATTGAGTGTGCTATCTCAAGAGGTACCAAGATCCTAACTGAAACAAACGATATAAAAATAATTTTATTTCTTATTCAGAAGTGATTTTATTTTAAAGCCAATGTAACTGGTACTAAGATTAAGATGACTTATGAGATGTAATAATAAAGCATCTCTTTTTATTTTCTATTGTCTTTGAAATGTACTCTGAAAAGTCAGTTCTTATCTTGTATAGCATGAAAACAGGTAGGTTCCATGACTTTTACAGCCACTCTAAGACTTAAAAATAAAATCCTTTTTGAAATTGCAAAACAGTCCATTCAGCAATTAAAATGGGAAGCTTCATTGCTTAAAGCTTCAGATTTGATTTAACTTTGAAGATGTGTCAGCTCCCTCCCACATTTAGTTCTGCTGCACATGGGAAGTCTATGGGAGGTGGTGTTTGGTTAGCTACTTCCTCTTTTTCCATTGATATTGACTCTTCTTTATCTTTCTACATTTAATACCTTGCCTTTCCATGTTTGGAGGACAAAGAGATAAAGGAAGAAATAGCCATAGAAGGTTTCTACTTTTCTGATAATGTCATGAGATACTTTATCCTTTCTCTGGACAAATCAATTATTTAAAATATAATCCCATTTTTATGGTTTGTTTTATGTTTCTTTTTCTCTTTCTTTCTTTCTTTTAATTTTTTTTTTTTTGAGACTTCCATTTATATTACCTACGGTTGCCTAGATGGGGGTGACACTTTCTCTTTTGGCTTAAAGTTTACATCTCCTCTTGCAATCCCTGCACCTCTCGAAATAGCTCCAGCACTTTTTTGTTGTCTATTCATTAATCTATTTAAATGGTCCTTCTTTGATGGGATCAAAGATAAACCTATAATTTATGTCTCTGCTTTGTGACTGAAATCTGGACTATGGCAATCTCTCATACATTCTTTCAACTTATTATTTTTGAAGTTCAATACTTTCAAAAATGTAGACCTGCTCTCTGTAGGCTACATATCTTCATTCAATCTCTTGACCTTTGGATTTTGATGTAAATCAAGTATCAGTTCATTGAATGCCCAAAACTCCACAGGAGTTTTTGTTTGTGGGTTTTCTGTTTGTTTGTTTGTTTCTGTGTTTGTTTCTTTTAGAATTATCTTTCCTGAGCTAACAGCAAAAGTCAGGAATCTGCCACTCTTCATTCTTGAGGAAGGTGAGATTCACAGAATAGCTCTCTCTAATAAATTCATTTTTAAAATCCTTCCCTGACTCAATTTTTACTCTTGGTTCTTTTGCATTTTTGTTGTTGGTGAAAGGTTTATCAGTTTGGGGATAATTTTTTTAAAAATTTTGCCTCACAATATAACAGGTCACTTTGGATTATGGTATCTTTTTTTTTCTTTCTTTTGGTCTCTCAATGAAGACTTCAATTTAACATGCTTCTACAGTTTCATTTTCCTCTTGTCATTGCCACATACTGTATCACTCTTTACCTTTCCTTTGTGTTGTTGTTGAATAAGTTCATTTCTTTACTTATTTGTCTAAAGAAAATATGGCGCATTATGGTTTTATTTTACTTTCCTTATATTGAAACTATTCTTGCGTTATACAGGGTCATTTGTTCACATTTTCTTCAAACCACATTTTCTAGCTGGTTTGGGATATAACTCAGTCCCTTTTTCACCCTTTGTCAAGTCTCAATCAAGACATGATTGCATATGACAAAGAAGGGCAGAGAGAGAATAAAAACATTTTTCTTTTCTTTTTCTTCTATTCAGACAATGATTCCAGGCTTCTCCAGGGTTTTTCATCATGAGTTTTTCATATATTAACAACCAAATTATGCATTACTGTTTACTATTTTACTCTTCTTCATGGTTAAATTAATAGAATTGCTTCATCTGGCTTATCTCTCTACTTGTGCTACAATGACCAATTTTAGAAGTCTGTCTTGGTCTGCAGGGACAAGAAAACTTCCTTTGGTGTTCTGCCCATACTGGGAAGAGCACTTAGAACATAAGCAAAGAGCAGACAACCAAAAGCCCTATTCCAGAATCATCACCTGATGTTTAGCTGATTTAGTGTTGTTTAAGCCTATTCTCTTATACTTCATTCTGATAGAACAGTATGGTTTTATTGTTTGGATTAGTTTCTCCCGTTGTTCTCTCAGGCTTAAGTTAGAATCCTGAATTATAAAGCACAGTTTTTCAGGGCTGCAATTTAATAATGAAAAAATGTTCAAACCATATTTAACTAAATATTTATTTTATAATTAAAGTAATGAATCTTGGAAAGATCGATGCTTCCTCAAGCCCAGGTTAGAAAATAAATCAGCTGTCTTTACTTGCAGGCAAATATTTTTTTATTACACACTTTTGATTGTTTCTTATATATTTATACCTACTTCTGTTTGTGTTCATCCGCTTTACTGGTCTAAATTTTTTTATTTCACATTTTTTTATATTTTCAAACCACAGTTCTTATGGACTGTTTTTTTTTTTTTTTTTTTTTTTTGTCACAAATCTCAAGTCATGTACTTGGCTGTCATACTTTTTCTTTCTTATTCTTTAATGTTTGTTGTGAAACCACCCTCACTATGCTCACCCCAGTATTCATATTAGTGACACTATATGCATAATCTCTCTCTCTTTCTCTCCATCAATCAATGAATAACTATGGTTGTAATATTGTGTTTAGGTGACTTACCCTCTCCCACTGCTCTGTCTAGACATTGGTTCCTAGATTTAGTTCTTGATCTATTTGACTTCACCTATCTCTTCATTACTCACACTGTCAATTGTGTAGTAGACAAATCACAAGAGATTTTGTCAATTGATAGACTGTGTTATTGGATTATGTATAGGGTTAGGATTGTCAAGTGAAATATAGAATGCTCAATTAAATTTGCTTTTCAGATAAACATACTAAAAATGATCCATTGCTTATCCGAAATTCAAATATGATTGGGTATCTTATATATTTATTTGGTAAATCAGGCAATCCTACAAAGAGAGCATACTTTGTTAAAAATTTTTATCTCAATATAATCACATTACATAATTTTCCTTCTTTCTACCCTAAATTTTACTGTATTCAATTCTGTGTACTTCAATTAGATTTAGTTCCTATGAATTCTCCTCATTCTGTTTATGTGTTTACTATTGCAAGAGCTATGATTCTGGAAAAAGCTAACCTGACTATTGATATGATATAATTTCTTTGCCTAAGCACTTCTATTCATTTATGACTGAGTTTAGGATTACTTATTTAAGCTCTATATATCTTATTGCTTGTGTTTCATCTTGATCCCAGCAGAAAACAGAACAATTATATCATTAAGTTAAGTTAATAAAAAGATTTTTTAAAAGTGATTCAGACTAGGTTAAGAGACCCAAGACAAATTGCAAAGTCCCAGAGACTATCAGTGTGACTAATATTTGTTAACATTTTATGCCCGAAAACATGGTGTAGCCAGAATCCAGTAAAAGCTATAACCCTAGAAAAGAAACCACCTAAAAGCTACAGTATTAATAGCTGGGGGAAATAATCTGTTCTTCAAACCTGGCAGCAAGAGAGCTGAGAGAACAATTATCCCAATCTCTCTCTCCTGCTCCTCGGATGATTGTGTCCCCCATTATCCAATCCCAAGTGGAAGCCAGAGGGCAAGGGAGCCCAACTGATGAAATTCATGGAGGTCAATACAAAGAGAATGGAAATGAATCTAAAAAATAAATGGCTCAAAACAATCAAAGAAATACACACACACACACACACACACACACATACTTACATATGTGTGTGTGTGTGTGTGTGTGTATAAACATTTAATTTAAACGTTTAAATCTATCCATAAAAAACATAAGAAAACCATTTTTTCCAATATTAAATATCTAATTCTAGATATAAAATAATGTTGCTTTTCATTAAATAGTGAGCTCTTTAGAAATTAGTTCAGATCTTCACAAGTAGACTTTTAGTTCATAATGTAAAATGGGTTGGGGAACTTACTATTTTTTAAAAGATGTGTTGAATTATAATAGTAAATGTTCTCTGAGGGAGGTATAGAAACTAAAAGCTTCATATATTATTGATGGAAATGTAATTTTGTACATCTTTGTGAAGAACAATTTGGTACATTGTATCAAACATTTTAATGTGTCTAGACTTATATCTGAAAATCAATGTGTAGAAATTTTTTCTAAGAAAATTACCAGACAAGAATATATAGTGAATATAATATAAATGTATATATATATATATGAGAATATGTATTCATGGTTACAAAACTTGGAAGTAACTTAATGTATTAATAAATTATTTAAATAAATAAATTATGGTACATCTATAAAATACTATGCTGTCAAAGTGTTTTTGATTTTACCGTGGATGTGCAGTATACACTGTGAATTTAAAAATTATAAAGTAGAATATAATGGAAAACTTCACTTATACATTGTCTTTTCCTGAATGTCACATAAATGGAATCACAGAGTATGTAATCTTTTGTATTTGATTTCTTTCACTTAGCATGTTTTTGAGATTCATTCACATTTTTACATCTATAAGTAGTTTATTCACTTTTGTTACTGAATAATGTTCCATCATATGGCTTTATCACAACTTGCTTATACTTTCAATAGTGAATGGACATGTGGATTGTTTCTTTTTAAAAAAGCTGCTCTAAATAGTCATATACAAATTTTTGTGTAGGTAAGGTTTTCCCCCCTCCCCTGCTTGGATAGATACCTAGGAGTAGAATGTCTATATCATACGGCCAGCATATATGTAATTTTATTTCAGCAAACTGCAAAACTCTTTTGAAATTGGCTGTACCATTTTGCCATTTACATCAGCAATATATGAGAGTTACAGCTTATTTCTGGATGCTTTACAAAGAACATTGATTACTCTTATAAATAATAAAATAAATCAAATAATAAAATAAAACTATTTCTACTTAGGTGACAAAATATTTTTTATGGAGAAAAAAACTTTGGGGGCTCAAGTTGAAAGCAAAAATATAAAAGCCATTAATATGTGTTGTCTTGGTATGCTAAAATAAAACAACAGAAAGATCTGCAAATAAAAATATCAGGGCAATTTTTACATCATAAATTGATACTAATTATTATATTAGTGATTTCTATTCACCAAATCTTAATAGTTAATATCATACTTTATCAGCACTTACAAATATCTTATTGTAGAGAATAAACATTGTGAAAAGCTTTTTCTACTTGGTCTGGTTTTCCACTCAGTGTTTAATGCCTTTCTGATTGTAGGACTCTTCAGTTGTTGATTTCCATCTCTGTAGTTCTCTTTCGGCACCAGAGAGCATAGCTAAAACTCAGGAATATTTTCCTTATCTTTATTTTTTCTTTCCTAAACTTTTATTATATATATATAAAAAAAAACTTCACTATGTTATTGCCATCTGTTCTATTTCCATTTTTCATTTCAAATTCTATTTTTTCTTTTGTTAATCAGTCCCCACAGAAATGACTCAAAATTCTCACACACTGAAAATGGAATTTTTATACTAGGATGCTATGTGCTGAAATTTGCAGTTAAATATTATTCTACTTTCCCATGACTTACCAGGGTGCATTTCAATATCAAAGTGGGAAGAAGGATGTTAACTGTGCATGACTCTTTGTTTTATTCTCATCCAAGGGTGTTGTTTTCCTCTATGTACTATTGTCACTAAATAAGTATTGATTTGTTTATCTTATATTTCAAGAGAAGATGTACAAAGTATTTTTTAAAGGGGACTATGTCCCAATTATTTCAACTTGATATAGTTTCAACTCCCAGATCTGTGGCTTACTCTACCACTTACTAGAAGTTGCTTTGAAATTTATCATGATACTCTCAAAGGGACTTTGAAAGGTCACTCTACCCATGCCTGCTTCCTCCAAGTAGTGTGTCAGTCCTAATTATGGGGGGTAATGTAGCAAGATCATTTGTTAGAGACAGATAAAACCATCACATGTAACCTATTACTTACCCTCTCATCACCCACAGAGCTCTAGCTATATAAATTACTTTTACTGAGTTTGGTATACATTTTACTAGTGCAGTTCCCCTTCTATTGCATAAAATGTATTTGCTAACCCATTAAGTAAAATTGCTTATAGATGTAGTTTTTTATGGCTTTTTAAATGTTAATGTATGGCTTGTTAAATGTTAAAGTGGCAAATAGCTTCTGGAAGCTCATATGTACTAAATTTCATTTTGTAGCCCTCAGTATTTAAAGAAAGAATTCATATTTGTCAAGCTAAGATTTTTATAAACTTACTGCTTATAATAAATGATTGTACAAAAGAAATTAGGGTAATTATAAGATAATGTCAATGCCACATTAAATGGTCACTGTAAAAGAATAACAACCATCCTCTTGCTAGTATGTTACGGAAGAAAAATATTATGAAATATAAGAATTAATGAATTTTAACTACTGCTACAAACAGAGAATATAGCTTTCTGGGTCATTTTACCAGATCTATGTTCTCCTATATAGGGCTGTTTACAATTCCTATTTATTCCAATATTTATTGTAGATAAGTGCAGTAAATTTTTTTCTAAGCCTTTCTAGCTCTTACCACTGCTTACATTATTCATGACACAGTAGGATAATCATAAAATGAATGAAATCAAAGCTCAGAGCAATTCTTGATATTGAATTCTGTGGTCATCATTGAAGGTTTGCCTTAAATTTAACTCTAGACTCTTAAAAAATATGGATGGCTAGGTTCCAATTATTGACATACTCTTGAGAGCTGAGACCCAGGTATGTATACTTCTTAAGTGTCCCAGGTTATTCTGACATACTACCTACATTAACAATCTTTTTATCCTTTTAATTAATAATTTATAAATAAGAAAACCAATACCCAGAATTTTAAGAGATTTGCCCAACGTTAAAGAGCTAACGAGAACTAGAACTAAAATTAAAAGTATGCTTACTCCTGAGGGGATCCAGTCAAGATGATGGGCTAGGTACTCAATTAATGGAGATTTTTACTCCTGCTGACATTATTATGAATGCTACTATTATCATAAATATTTATCTAATAAAGTTATAAATGTTATAACAGTAAAAACAAAATGTTTACTCCTTATTTTTGTCACGGGTAATATAGATTAATCTTTAATCAAGACCATATTAATAGGATATCGAAAGATGAGCATAAGCCTTTTCCCAATCCATGGCTACTTCTAGGCAGTGATGTTAATAGATGAAACAGGCAAGATAAGATGAATGTTTAACTACAGCTATTAATTTGTCAGGGATGTGGTAACAAAGTATCACAAACTGGGTAGCTAGAATAACAGAAATTTATTGACTAACAGTTCAAGAAACTAGAATTCCAAGATTCAGCCATTGGCAGAATTGGTTTCTCCTGATGATTGTGAGGGAGAATCTGTTTCATGAGTTTCTTGTATTTTATGATGGTTTGCTGACATTCTTTGGTGTTCCTCAGCTTTAGATGCATCACCTTGATCTACACCATCATGTTGACATGGCATTCTCCCTGTGTGCATGTCTGTCTCTATGTCCAAATTTCCTTTTTTATAAGGACAGCATTCATACTGAATCAGGGCCTAGCCTAATGAATTTAACTCGACTATAGACCCTATTTCCAAATAAAGTCACATTCTGAGGTACTGGATTAAAGCTTTGACATATCTACACAGAGACTGTGGGACAATCAGCAGCTCAGCAGACTCAGAGACTGTCTTTTTTAACACAGGTTTATCCTTTATAATAAGTTCAAATTATTTACCTCATAACATCATTCTTCTCTGAGACACACAACCCTTGAAAATTTCACCTTAGTTCTTCCTCCAAAGGGGGAATTTAGAATCCTGTAGCCCATCCTTTAATTACTGTTTATTTAATATACATTAAAAAAAATAACGCTATTAGCATAATGTGGAAATCTAATAACCTGGGTAATGATTAGCCCAACTTGAAAGAGACTTTCAGACTTTATAAGAGAACTAATATGGGCTTTCCTCTATTTATTTGTGTGGTTGTTTTCTAGTTAACTCACTTTCTCCATGAGGTCTAGCGGACCTCTACAGTTTGATCCAAAATAAACTAATTGAAGCCATTATATTTCTGCAAGTTGACACTTATGTTCTTCCCTTTTATTACATAATCATCTAACTGTATGAATTTTTTCTACACAACACATTACTGCTTTCACCTTGTATAGCAGAAAGTTTTCTTCATCTAAAAACATCATCTCTCTACTTGGAATTGCTTTTCTTCCAGCTCCACAAATTTGTTCACCCCAAAATGCTGTGTTCTCACTTGATTTTACTCAACAAGAAAGCCACAATAGATTGGTCTAGTATTTTTTAATCTCAATTAACTGGAACCTATATCGGGACTTTTGACTTTGAGATTAAATATTCTGTCATTTAGTCTTCCTCCACTATCAAAAGTTATATCCTAAATTCTGTTACTGGCAATGTTTTTTTTTTTTTTTTTTTTTTCCAAAATCATTCAGAAAGTTCCAGTTGATTTTCAGAAAAATTCAGTTCAGAGGATATAAGTAACAATGAAATCCTGAATTCAGTTCAGAGGATATAAGTAACAATGAATTCCACTATTGTGCAAAATAGTGGTTCAAAGCAGTGCAGCTACAAGGTATATTAATTTAAGAGCTCAATTATATTAGCATAATTGTTTCCATTATTTCATTCTATCACTCGAGATTAGCTTCATCTTTGGGCTTGCAGTAAAATGTCTGTGCCAGTTCAAGGCATCTTATCCATAAACTATGCTATCCAGAAACAGAAATAAATTAACTCCCATAGTGTGTTTAATTTCAAAGGCAAGAGAAACTTTTTAAAACCACCTAGCCAATTTTTAATTGCATTAGTCAGAATTATATCCTAACCCCATGCCTGAACTAACTACTGTCAAGGGAATGAACTCAAATATAGTTGGCTTAAGGTCAATCAGAATTAACTCTCTAGGGCTGAGGATAGAGCAGCTTCTACTGATATTTATGGCCACACAAAAAAGAACATACACATTATCAAAACCAGGATCGTTAACAAGAAAGAGAATAAATGTTGAGTAGGTTATTAAAACTCTATGTTAATCCTTCAGTATAGAAAACATTTCTACATGTTGAAACAGAATGCAGCCACCACAGGTATACAAAGACCTAGCCATTTTAAGGATCTTAGTTCTAACTCATCTCTAAGTCCAGTCGCATTTCTCTTCATTCCACAACATTTTTAATGTTGCTTTTATTTAGTTTTATTGGATTCTACAGGCATAGAATATTTTTCCCCTATGCTCATTAAAATAGAGTTTCTGTCACTGGTAACAAAACTAATAGACTTTACCATATTGTAAATTTATTGAAGTGATATTTGAATTTGTAATTTTCTTATGGTTAGGAATTTTCTTGCCATTTTGTATAGAAGTAAAGTTTTATATCTTCTGCCAACTTAACTATATCCAAATATACTAGATATAAGGTTAAATGTATTGACTATTTCTTCAGGATATCTTATGAACACTTTTCTATTTCTTTAACAAAACTAACATGTAAATTTTTTATCATTTACAAGTGTGACATGTGTGCCAATTCTAGTTTTCTTTTTTGATCACTTATAAGGTTAGAAAAGCTGTTAGTAAGTCATGTAAGAATCATTATCTTTTCTCTAAAGAATAACCACACCCTCTATTAAATATTTGCATTTCATTCTTAACTTATATGATGCAATTCACACTTTAACATTTAATGTTATGAAATTATGAGAAAAAACATCAGGATTTCTACTCTTTTCTTCTTATAAATGGAATAAATTTAAACCCACAAACTGTGTTAAGCTGTTAATGGTCTCCCATGGGTTTAATTTCTTACTTGTGACTCTTCACTGATTTCTTTATGGTTTAGGTGAAACAAATTTTGCAAATTATGCTTATAAGCATGACAGTTTTTCTGTGAACTTCAGTAAGTCTACTCCAGATTTGTGTTCTATAAGGCAGGGAAACTTCTTAGATAAACAATAATTTTGACCCTACTCTGATTAGTGGCTTTCATTTGATTTTTTAAAAATAAATTCACCTTATGTTGTTGATTTTAATTTTAGAGGAAATAATAGCAAAGACAAAGCTTATTTACAATGTATGAGGCATATGCCTGCACATTCCCTTCCTACCCTTTGGCATCCAAACTATTAACCATATTTTTTTTAAATCTTACTATTCTGCTGATTTTCAGTTTTATATTCCATCAGGGATGCTAGACATATTCATATTAAAACCTACCAAAATGAATATGCAAATTGTTTAAAATAAAAGTCTTACTTTTTTGACTTTTTAATTGGAGACTTCTATTCAAGTGCTATCACTTTTAAGAAAGAGACAAGGTCTGGGAGTGAGGCTAGTGATATTTGATAGTATAAAAATTTTGGATGAGAGGAGATCTTAATGATTGAATTATTAAATTAAAATTTTTTATATAAATTTACAATTAAAATAGTGCTCAATGGCTGAATAAACAATAATTATTTGTAGTAAGTGCATACATAAACAAACCATCTTAACTTTAAAAGGTCAAGAAATAAGTTAATGATCATTGCAGGAACTTTAATGATCATATAGGGAAGACATTTCTGAATTAAAAACATGTATCATGTCAATAGCTTCTCCTAGACCAGAGGTCTGCAACCTATAGCCCACTGGTCAAATCTGACCAAAACTCATTGTATTTATTGAAATACAGCCACATCCACTTATTTACATATTGTCCATGGTTACTGTCTTGTTGTAATGGCAGAGTTAAGTTGCTATGAAACCATATGGCCTACAAAGTCTAAAAGATTTACTACCTGACCCTTTACAGAAAATGTTTAATAATTCCTTTCTTAAATAAATCCATATTAGAATGTTGTGAGACTATTGAATTTGTACAAATGAGTAATTTAAACGAGCATATGTTATTAGCTGAATTAGAGGCATTCTTAAAAAGATAAAAGAAAAAGCTTGGTTTGTCAACAACAGGAGGCTGTAGACTATGTTATTTCCTTTTCGACCTCAATGAAATTAAATAAACCATGCAGTCCTCCATAGCCTTATTTCTTTGATCATACTAGAGCTAGTATGCAGGATAATCTGGCAAACATATAAAATCTGTTTCTTTACATTTATAAATGATGCCACAAAAGCCACAAGTATCTGAAGTTGCATTATTAACATCCTTTGGTAGACGCTTGTTGTTACAATGACTGTAGTCTATACAGGCAAAGTCAAAACAATATTAAGATCTAAAATTAGCAGATAAATCTACAGATAAGAGTATATGTCATACAAACTTGGGTTTATGCAACTTGGGAGAATCATCTTCCATGAAACTATACATCCAAAGGTAAAAGTTCAAAGGCAACATTTGTAGGGCACATCTGAGTGAATAGATAAAAATAAAACAAAACAAAACAAAAATCCCCTAAAGCTAAAGAAAACTACTTCAGTTGAGTTTATGGGTTAGACCTCAGGCTGATGACACACAAAGAAAAACACTAAATAACAAAATGCACAAGGACAAAATTATTTAATTAGAGAGGGAAATAACATATTCCTAGCAAATTCAAAAAATTTATCATATAAAGTGTATATATTTTATTTAGTCCATGCCTCTCTTCCAAAAGAGAAATAATTAGGATCACTTTTAAAAATTGAAATAACTCAATCTTGTATTTATAATTCATCAGTGGATAAGGGTTACTTCATATTTAGGTTTCTATTAAGGTTAAATTTAATGGATTCTAAATATTTCATATTTTGAAATGAAATTATTATATTCAATTGACACATTTTTTTTTTCTCAATAGTGAGGAAATACTTGAATAATACTAATTGTGCATTCAAATTATAGGACTTTCTTTAGATGGCATTGCAAATTATACTTTCTTTTAAAAAGAAAGTGTTTTCAATTTGTGATTTTCAATCACAAAACTCAATATATGCCAAGTCACTATTTTGTAAAACAGGATATACCCTTACTTTACTAATTATTTTAATGTTTGCCTTGTGTCAAACAGTTGCTTTTCCTGAAATAAGTTTTAATTTGGGATTAGTAATATAGCAGTTAGAAATTCTATTCAGCTGCTTGTAAATGACATTTAACTGCAGTAGTTTAGACATGCATTTTTATTTTTTATTTTGTTTTCGTTTTAGTTACATCAAGGTAGAGGATTCTTGATGTTGGTTCTGCAACTCAAGACTTTCAGGAAAAAGAGGAAAAATACCTCTTCAATTCTCTTGATTTTTCCCTCTGAGAACTTATCCTACAGAGTGTGTGCAGAACTGCACGAATAAAGAAACTTCAGGGTAAAGATGAGATGAATATTAAATATGAGCTGCTGAAGCGAGTACAAGATGTTACTTTTTAGTTCCAGAGAGACCAATGATAGTAATTTTCAGGAGGCAATTGGAACTACATGTTAAAATGAGAAGAGACTGGAATTAATTTTTATTGAGGCGATGGTTGAAGATTACCATTTCAAGAAGTTTGAGAGGGAAGTAGGCCAATCGAAAACCTTTATTGAGATGAGGAATTCTAGAGCAGATTTTCTGTAGGGAAAGTTTTGTCTTTCTAAGAAGGGGATCACTGAAATAACTAGCCAAGGAGTCAAGGCTGCCAAGGAAGGTAGAGTGATCATAAGAGCGGCAAGGAGAGAGAGAATATATTTGAATGGCATGTTCTTGAAATATTTTTCTTAAAGTAATATAGCCTTATTTTGTTATTTCTAAGAAAAGCCTTGGTGAAAAGATGGCTACTCTGTAGGAGGGCTGGCACACCCACTCATAAAATTTTATAATCACGTATCCTCCCAAAGTTATTTTAAAAGCTACAGAATCTATAGATTGAATGTGTTAAGACAATTTTTTTTTGGTACCAATCTACATAAAGGTGAAAAGTTAACTCTCTTACTTTAATTTATATCTTTTACAGAGGGATTCTCAACTTCTTGTATTAAGATCAGAACACACTTTCTTATTAGAAGAAATTTAATGTACAAGTCCCCCAAGCTTGACCTTGAGAAGACTATGTGCATTTTATAATATCCAGTGGATCACATTTTTCACATACAAGAGAAAAAAAAAAAAGATTTAGAATTAAATGCATTGTGATTTGAATCCCACTTCTTCAGAAATTTCCAGCCAATAGTAACAGCCACCTACTGTTTTGTGTAACAGTAAACAGGTTGATTTAGATATAGTTATTATATCAGCACATATAAAGAGAAAATATGTGCATGTAAACAAGATTGGATTACAGCTACACACATTTTTCCTTTAAAAATGAAACCGGTTGGCAGCCATACCAATAAACAGTGCTCAATGCTATCTTAGTCATCTGTTTGAGATTTGGAATGTTGAGTCTTATGGTAATTGAGTATTACATCTACATACTTCAAATGAGTTTGTAATGACTGTTATCATCAAAAAGAACAGGAAAACAATTAACTGTGATTAGCCTTTTTATGTGAAGAGTTACCTCTTTATTTTGGCATTCAGTTTGCAATCATTATGAAATTAGCTATGAGTTTGAATAATGTTATTTATTTATTTTTATATTTTAATAGTGTAAGAACAAATGAGTTGCTTAACCTTACACATTTCTATAAAAAGTAGAAAATGTTAGCAGTGTTTATTAAAATATAAAACTGATTTTCCTATTTTTTTTAATCAGAGAAAGACACCAAAAGAAATCTTTCTGATGTTTTTTCTAGTTTAATTTGAAACTGAGCTAACTTTAAATAGCTACTATTAAATTCATTATTGTACTTTATATTCTCTCTCAAATGATTAATTATTATTGCTGCAGGTCATTTTTCTAAGGTAAATTTTCTCTGGTAAGAGAACAGGACATGACTTAGTAAACAAACATTGTCGACATGGTTGATGTTTCAAAATATTACCCTCTTGCAATATTAAGACATTGTATACAGGTTTTTTTTATTCTATATGTAGTAAAAATGTGCATTTTATCACAGAAATTCACAAATATTATGGAAAAATCAAAGGAAGAGTTAAAATAGTGACTTTTTTTATAAATCATGGCTAGATTCCCTTTGTTCGTTTGTTTTTGTTTTTGTTTTTGATTTTATGGATACTGGGGCATTGACTGCCATGCAGGTGGAATGTATTTGAGTCCTGTAAATGAAGACTGTGAGTGAAATCTCAGGAGACTGCATGGGCACTGTCTGAACTTTCCAGATATTGATTGTGCAGCCAATGCACACAGTTCTTAAGGAGGCTATTCAGGTCCTTGGGGATCCACCCTTCTGCTTTGTGCTAGCCTTCATGACTTGGAAACCGCCAGTGGCTATGACTTAAGTAACCTCTTAGAAGAGTGGGTTGTGGCTTTGGAGTTCTGTTCATGGTTGTAAATTACAGAGGGCTAAGGAAACACTCTGGGGATTTGTGTTTTGTTGAAAAAAAGGTAGCAACTTCTTCCTACCCCAAGGGAAAGAAAGAAACTGTAGCATAGAAGTTAACTTTAAAGAATTAATTTACGTTATAAAAAAGAAAATTGGGATTTGTGGTATATAGCACTAAACACAGTAAACTATGTGTGAATAAAAACATTTCCTCGCCTTATATTCATTTATTTAATCCTATTGCTATGTCCTTTGTTTTCCATTTGTTTACTCATTGTTATTCCATATTGAAGAATTTTAGAAACAGATTCTTTAAAATACTTGAAAGAAATTTCAACATAAATATTCAAAGATTGAATGTCATCATTATTATTTTCTGGAAGTGAAAATCTTTGGCATAATGTATTCTCAAGCAACCTTTCTTGATTGGTTAAATGATTTACTTTTCTAAGAGAGTAAATCTTTTATAATGATCAATTAAAAAAATGCTTTCAACATTATAAATGACCAAATCTGTAGATTTATGAAAATAAACTGGTCTTATTTTATATTGATATGGGAATTATACCTTAAGATATATTTGACTTCTAACTACTTTGTTTCTTTCAAATCTCACACAAACAACTTCCTTATAGAAAGGCCTATTCAAATAGGACGTTTTATAGGTTAAAGCTATTGTTTAATAATTTAAAACAAACTATCCTATTCAATGGGTATCTTTATTTTTTTTTAAGGTCCAGTGAGGAGATATTTACGAACCATAAAATATATCAACTGTATTAGTAGAATTATGCAACTATCACAATAATTCAGTAAGACCATTTTTTATAACCCCAAGATAGTTTCCTCATACCTGTCTGTATTTCATATCCATTTATACTTTCATCCTCAGGAAACCACTGATCTGCCTTCTGCCTCTACAAATTTGCCTTCATGAGTTATTTCATATAAATAGAATAATACAATAAATAGTCTCTAGATATGGCTCCTTTCACCTAACATGATACTTTTAAGGTTCATCCATGTTGTAATATAGTGGTAAGGAAAATAATTGCCTCACAATTGAGATATCCATATTCTAATACCCAAAACCTGTGATTATTTTATGTTACCTGAAAAAAAAGAGAATTAAGGTAACAGAATTGTTTACTAACAAACTGTCCTTAAAATAGATAATTCTGGCTTATTCAGTGTTTCCAGTGTAATCACAAACATCTTTAAATGTGGAAGAGGGAAACAGAAGAGTCAGAGTGATGAGATGTGAAGAAAGATTTCATTAGCCATTGCTGGCTTTGAAGATGAAAGAGAATTACAAAGTGAGAGATGTGGATGGTCTTCAGAACTTGGAAAAGGACAAACAGATTCTCCCTTAGAGTCTTCAGAAAGGAATATCAATAGCCCTGTGAATTTTAGCCTCGTTAAACCTATTTCAGATTTCTGAGCTCCATAAACTATAAGATAGTAAATATTTGTTGTTTTAGGCCACCAAATTTGCAGTAATGTGTTATAGCATCAATAAGAAAGTAATATAAGCATGTACCAGTTTAAGTTCTTTTTTTCCTAAATTTTATTTTTTTTTTCATCGTGGTAAGAACACTTAACATGAGATCTACCTTCTTAACAGATTTTTAAGTGTAAAATACAATAGTGTTAACCATAGGTCAAATATTTTCCAGCAGATTTTTAGAAGTTATACTTCTTACATAGCTTTTTATAACCATTGATTAACAACACCCCCGTCGGTGCCTCTCTCTGGTCCCCGAAAACTACCATTCTACTCTTTCTATGAATTTGATTATTATAGATATCTCATATAAGTGGAATCATGCCTTATTTGTCCTTCTGTGACTGGCTTATTTCACCTAACATAATGTCCTCACAAGGTTCATCCATGTCATGCATATTACAGGATTTCCTTTTTTTTAAGACTGGAAAATATTCCATTGTATGTATACATCACATTTTCTTTATTTATCCATTGATGAACATTTGTTGTTTTCACATCTTGACTATTATAAATAATGATGTAAACAGAATGTTAACATCTCTTTGTGATCCTAATTTCAATACTTTATATTTATAAGTGGGGTTGCTCAATTATAAGTTCTATTTTTAATTTTTTGTGAAACCTCCATACCATTTTCCATAGCAGTTACATTATTTTGCATTCCTACTAAGAATGTGCAAGGGTTCCAATTTCTCCACATCCTTGCCAACACTTTCTGTCTTTTGTTTCCTTGATGGTAGCCATCCTAATAGATGTAAGGTGGTATCTCATTGTGGTTTTGAGCTGCATTCATTCTCCTGATAATTAGTGAAGTTGAGCATCTTTTCAAATACCTGTTGGCGATTAGTATGTACTTTTTGGAGAAATGTTTTTATTTAATTGCCAAATAGTAATCTGTTCTTGTATAGACCACATTTTGTAATATTTGTTAGTTGATGGATATTTAGATTGTTCTCAGTTTAGGCTGTCATTAACAATGCTTCTGTGAATGTTGTATACATGTCTTTATGTGGACATATGTATTTGTTTCTCTTAATTTGATACTCAGGAGTGAATCTGCGGCTATAAGGTAAAATTTTGTTTAACTATTGATATGATCATATGATTTTTATCTTTTAATTTGTTAATGTGGTATATTACATTTATTGATTTTCAAATATTGAATCAACCTTTCATCCTAGGAATAAATCAAGCATAATTATGGTATATGATCTTTTTAATGTATTACTGAATTCGGTTTACTAATATTTTATTGAGGATTTTTGTATCTATGTTAAATCAGGAAGATTGAACTATAATTTTCTTTTTTTGTAATGTCATTGTTCTCTGGTTTTGGAATCAGAATAGATGGCTTCGTAAAATGAGCTTGGGAGCTTTCCCTGCTCTTGATTTTTTTGGAATAGTTTGAAAAGAATAGGTGATAATTCTCCTTTGAATGTTTGGCAAAATTAATCTGTGAATCCATCTGGTCCAGGATGTTTGTTGAGAAAGTTTTGACTACTCATTTGATTTCATTAGTAGTAATCAGTCAGTCCAGATTTTTTGTTACTTCTTACTCAGTCGTGAGAGATTGCATGTTTCTAGGAATGTATCCATTTCTCTCATACTATCCAATTGTCATATTTTCTTATTTGTATTTCTGTGGAGTCAGTTGTCACTTCTCTTTCATTTTTGATTTTGTTTATTCTGGTCCTTTCACTCTTTTTTTTTTTTTTTTTGATGAGTCTGGTTAAAGGCTTATCAATTTGTTTATCTTTATCTTTTCAAAAAACCAGCTCTTAGTTTCATTGATTTTTTAATATATTTTTAGACTCTATTTTGTTTATTTCTGCTCTTATTTTTATCATTTCCTTCCTTTACTGTCTTTGGAGTTTGTTTGCTATTCTTTTTCTAGTTCCTTTACGTTAAGGCTGGATTATTTATTTGAGATTTTCTTGGCTCTTGAAGTAGAGTAGTATTGCTATAAATTTACCTCTTAGGACTGTTTTTGCTGTGTCCCATAAATTTTGGGTCATGTGTTTTCATTTTCATTTGTCTCAAGGTATCTTTTAATTTTTCTTAATTTCATTGTTAATTCATTTATTGCTTAGTAGCATGTTATTTAGTCTCCCTGTTTGTATGTTTTTCAGTTTTTTTCTTATAATTAATCTCTAGTTTCATACCATTGTGGTCTGAGAAGATGCTTGATGTGATTTCAGTCTTCTTAAATTTACTGAGATTTGTTTTGTGATATAACATGTGGTCTAATTCAAAAAATGTTCTATGTGCACTTCAGAACAATGCATATTCTGCTGCTTTAGGATGGACTGCTTTAAAAATATCTATTAACTCCATTGAGTCTAATGGATCAGTTAAGGCTGTTGTTTCCTTGGTGATTTTTAATCTGGAAGATCTGTCAGTTAATGTTAATGGGGTCTTAAAGTCCCCTGCTGTGAATATTACTGTCAATCTCTCCCTTTATGTCAGTCGATATTTGCTTTATATATTTAGGTGCTCCTATATTAGACACATAAATGTTTACTAGGGTTATATCTTCTTGTTGTATTGAGCCCTTTATCATTATGTAATGTCCCTTTTTGTCTCTTATTATAGCCTTTGTTTTAAAGTCTATTTTGTCTGATATAAATATTACTACCTTAGCTTTTTGTCATTTCCATTTGCATGAAATATCTTTTTTCATCTCTTTACTTTTAGTCTCTGTGTGTCTTTCATTCTGAAGTGGGTCTCTTATAGATAGTTTTCTTATCCATACAGTTACTCTATGTCTTTTGATTGAAGCATTTAATTTATTTACATTTAAGTGATCATAAATAGGTACATGGTTATTGCCATTTTATTATTTGTATTTATAGTCCCCCCCCCTTTCTTTTTTAATGAAGTCTCTTTAACATTTCTTGTAACACTGGCCTGGTGTTGAAAAATTCTTTTAGCTTTTTTCTATCTAGGAAGCTCTTTATTTCACCTTCAATTTTAATTAATAGCCTTGCTGGGTGGAGTAGTATCAGTTGTAGGTCTTTACTTTTCATCACTTTGAATATTTTGTGCCAGTCTCTTCTGGTCTGCAAAGTTTCTGTTGAGAGGTCAGCTGGAAGTCTTATGGGAGCACCCTTTTAAGTAATTAGTTGTCTTTCTCTTGCTGTTTTTAGGATTCTCTCTTTGTCTTGAACCTCTGACATTTTAATTATCATGTGTCTTTGTGAGGGCCTCTTTGGGTTCATCTCATTTAGGACTCTGCACTTCTTGGGTTTGTAGGTCTATTTGATTCACCAGGTTAGGGATGATTTCAGTTATTATTTCTTCAAATAAATTATCAATCTCTTGTTTTCTCCCTTCTCTTTCTGGTCCCCCTGTATTATGAATGTTGGTGTGTTTGATGTTGTCTTAGAGGTCCTTTAAGCTATCCTCAGTTTTTAAATTATTTTTATTTCTATTGTTTCGATTGGGTTATTTCTGCTACCTTGTCTTCCAAATTGTTGATTCAGTCTTCTGCTTTATCTGATTTACTATTAATTCCTTCTCATGTATTCTTCATTTCCATTATTGTATTCTTCATTTCTCCCGGGTTTGTTTTGTGATTGCCATTTCCTTTCTTTATGTATACTATCTCTTTGTTAAAGTTCTCACTGAGATTATCTCTTCTTCTAAGTTCATTAAGCATCCTTATAGCAAGTGTTTTGAACTTTGTATTGAGTAGGTTGCTTGCCTCCATTTCATTTAGTTATTTTCTGGAGTTTTCTTCTGTTCTTTTATTTAGGACATGCTTCTTTGTTTGCTTATTTTGACTTCATCTCTATGTTTGCTTCTATGTAATAGGTAGATCTGCTATGTCTCCCACTCTTGGCAGGATGGCGTTATGTAGTAGATGCCCTTTGTGGCCCAGTGGTGCAATCTCCTTGATCACCTGCACTAGGTGCTTCAGAAGTGTCCTTCGTGCGTGTTGCGTGTACTCTCCTATCATAGAGACTTGATTGCCATTGGCACATGAGTGGGTGGGATTGACTCTCAGGATGACCTGCTATTAGGATTGGCTATGTTCACAGGGTATATACTGCTGTGTGGGAGTTCACCCTACAAAGTGGAATTTGCCCCATTGAGCTCATATGCCTGTTGAGAATACCCTTTGGGTCTGCTGCTTGTGGCATTAATCAGGTGGTGCTTTGTTGTGGTCTGACACCAGCTTCCAGGTGTGTTGGTTCTGGTGTCCTGTGGGAGGGGCTTTCATGCAGGCCAAGTTAAGCAGATGCCTTTGACTGACTGGGGCTACCTGGGAGGAATTACACAACTATCTGCAGTTGTTTGCTACCTGTGCTGGACCAGAGGCATATAGTAGAGGCCACACTAGGAACTGAGGCAAGCTGCCACTAGTACTGGGCTCAGAAAAACTCAACAAAAGCCTAGGGTACTCCATGTCTTGAGGCTCACATGCCAGCCAGATGCCTGTAAGGCTCAGCACCTGAAAGAGCCTCAAGCAGTATGTGAGTTGGGTATGGCAAGGTCCCAGGGAGTCACCAGGGTTGGGTAAGTTAAGTTCTCCAGGTTAGTGCAGATTCAGATTTGGTGACAGTGCTGAGCCTGAAGCCACTCACAAAAGTCTCAGATCATGTTGAGGCCAGCCTCAGGACTATAGATTGCCGAGATTTATTCAGGAAATACTGCAACTCAGGCCAGGGCTGATTGCCTGCCACGGAAAGCAACTCAAGAGGTGTGTGAGCAGAGGCTTGTGGATTGCTGCTGAAGAAGACGCTTGCTGAGAACTCCAGGTGGGACTTGTTGCCTGGCCAGAAAATGCCTCCAGCAATTCGAGAGCTGGGTATGGCGGAGTCTCAGTGAATCACCAGGGTGGAACAAGCAAATTTCACCAAGCCAATGCAAATTCAGATTTAACTGTGTGCAGAGAGAGCTCAATGCAGGCAAAATGGTTCTTGCCTATAGGCTGCACTAGAGGAGGGCTCAACAAAGGGACAATGACAGTTGTCCTTCTAACCCTGAATCCACACACTCAGTCTTTCCCTGTATGTCTCTGGAGCCTCCTTAGTTGCTGCATATGGTCAATCATGGAGAATGTTATATGTGTTCTTGAAAGGAGGATTCTGGAGTCATTGCATATATTCAGTTAGCTTGTTTCTTGATCATGTTATCCAAGTCTTCTAAATCTTTACAGATTTTTTATCTACTTGTTTTATTCGTAATTGAGAAAGCATATTAAATATTAACTTATTGTTGAATTGTCTATTTCTCCTTTTAATTCCATTGAGTTTTTGTTCATTTCTGTGTTCTGTTCTTAGGTATGCAGGTCTTTATAATTGTGATATTCACCTTATTCACTAACTCTTTTTTACTAATATTTCTTGTCTTAAAGTCTATATAGTTTGTTATTAATTTAATCACTTCAGGTTTCTATGATTATTGTTTTCACAGTACATATTTTCCAACCTTTTACATTCAGCCTATTTCCTTTGAATGAATATAAGGAGTATTTCTTATAAAAAACATATAGATAATATAGTTAAATTTTGCTTTATATTTAGCCTGATAATCTGTGCTTTTTGATTAGGGTGTTTAGGATGTTTACATAAGGGCATTAATACTGTTGGGTTTATATGTGCTATTGTCCTATTTGGTTTTGTACGTCTACTCTCATTTTGCACTCTCTTGTTTCTCTATGATGCTTTTCTTTTGTGTTAAATAAATATTGTTAGTATACAATTTTAATTTTTCCACTAGATATTTTACTATACTTTTGCTTTCCTTAGTTACTCTAGAGGTTATAATACATATTTTTGTTTTATCACCATTTATTTTAGATTCATATCAACTAAATTCTGGTAAAATATATAGATAAAATTTTCCTCCAATATAACTCCATTCCTTGCCCTTGTGTATGCTATTGTGTCTTATATGTTATGCATTAGATATGTTTAAAAAACTAATTACAGTGCTATATCTCCTAATTGAATATCTTTGCTATTCATTGTTCTTATAATTTTGTTTATTTCTTTAAATGAGTTTCTTTCCATTCTTTGAAATTACTTATATTATGTGTTTTGTGATTTTTATCTGTTAAATCTAATATCTAGAACATTTACCATTTCTCTTGACACACACACACACACACACACACACACACACACACCTCCTCTGGAAACAGGCTTCATTTTCATGTTTCTTTTCATTTTTTATTTTTATTTTTTGCTAAAAAATGAACATTTCAGATGATGTACTAAGTTTGGATTATGTAATTTCCCCTGATAATTATTGTTTTTGTTTTTGTTTTTGTTTTTTTTTTCTTAGTAACTTCAGGCCTAAATCTGTGATATCTGTCTACTTTAAGTGAGGGGCCCAATTAACTAATTCAGTCTCAGTTTTATATTTCCAGGAGATAATGTTGAGAGAAGGTCAATAGAGCATAATTTGACTCTCTTTTGCTTAGAAAGTTCCAAATAAAATATTTTATATGATACCAACTCTATTTTTGTTTGTTTAATGGCACAGATTACTCGAAACAGAACAGGTTTTAAAAATTCAACCTCTCCTAATATTCACAGTGCCCTTTGATTTTTTTATTTAAAATTACAGAGAATAGTAGATAGGACATCTATGAGTAAAAAGGTTTCATTTTCTTATATTAAAAAAATATGCAAATGCACACATGCACTTATAAACATACAAAAATATTGAGCAACTTATGTCTTATAAATAAGGAAAAATATGTATTTATTTCATATATATGTGTGTGTGTGTGTGTGTGTATGTATATATATATATATATATATATATATGAAAGAAAATTAATATATTGCCAAGATAACAGAGACCTACAGCAGATCTCATGTACTGCTAGCTACTTAAATACCTATTATTTAATATGTTAATCAAATAGAGAAGTATAGTTTATAGCATTTTGTTGCCTGTAGTAACACAATTTTAAGATGTTTAACATCATTGACATAGTTAACCTTGATAGTGTATCATGGGAAATATGTTATTTAGGTATATTTACCCTCAGATTCCCTCTTACCCTTCCCCACCATTATTCTGTTTTAAAAGTTGACTAAATCCTAAAGACTGCATCTCCCAGGCTCCTACAATAACTGGTTTCAGCTGAATTTGGTTATAAAAGCTTTGGAAGGAATTTAGAGAATGGGAAGGTGGATGAAGCCAAGGTATACCTGCCTCTTCCTCTACCTTGGGAGGTAGAGACACCATGTACTCTGTAGCTTCCATAGACACAGGCAGATTTGCCTGGGTCTCATCATTTGTTCAGTGACTCTTATTTCTGAGCACTAATAATGTTGCCTAATCCTGTTTTTTGTTGTTGTTGTTTGTTTGTTTGTTTGTTTGTTTTTTGCCTCCAGCCCTGTATTGGCCATATCTCCCTGCTATTGTTAAATCACTATCATCTGCTCGATGTCTAAGTTCAGTATAACTAATTCTCTGCATTACATTTACTTGTTCTAGAAGTCGTTTTTCTGGTTAGACCCCAGCTGATAGATTTTTAAAATATATTATTTTATATTCTACTTGGTATTTAATTGTAGGACACTATTTCTAATTAGAAAAAAAATAATTTTGATCCAAGTGGTGATGAGTATTTTTTCTTTATGCTTACATTCTGCCAAATCTGTTCAGGTGCAGTTAGCTTTTATCCTATCATTAATATCACAGAAATAATTTTATTTGTATAGTTTTTAATTTAATTTAAATACATATTACTACATTAGTAAAATTAAAGGCTCCTATATTCTTTGTCTTTTTCTCTTTACTTCTTGCTTAATTACTTCACAGGAATGTTTAACAAATTCATGGTTTAATCCTGGCCAACTCTCTAGAGTTGCAAAGGTGAACAGGGAAGCTTTTAAATGAGTGACACTATTTCTAATTCTTACAGCATGTCTGTGCTTAACATGTTCCACAAATCTACACAGTCGACTTATTGGAATCCTACTACCTCTGCTTCAGTAGCAATGAAAGAACTCATCACAACTTTGATTATTTTTGCAAGGTTTTAGAAATGATAATACATGATAAAATATAATTTAAAGATGATACATCTCCTAGTTAAAACATGTTTCTTTCAACCACAGTGAATAGATTAGAAAAAATAATGGAACTAATGTATTTTTAACAAATTCATACTTTCCCACATCTATTTTACTCTTTTATAAAATAGTATAAAATCAATGAACACTCTCTTTGTCTTCCCTGTTATACTTTTCCAATATTAATGCTATAAAATTGTCAACAATATCCCAAATAAATGATTTTTTTTAAAAAGCAAACCCTAAAGAATTCTCCAAAGAATTTTCCCTTCATTTACTAGTTTAAAATTGTTTCCTTTTCACATGGTTAAATATTTAATGTGTTGCTGCTACGTAAAAATCATTTTCATGTTAATTATTCAAATCATAAATTATTTTCCACATTTTTAAGCATTAAATGCCACTTTATTTGACTAATTCAAAATTTGGATTGCTCAGAGTAGGCTGTTGATGAGGTTGATTGTTGACTTGCACCATCGTTTCATTTTACATATCAACTTTTTAATTGGAGGCTATCAGATATCACAACTAAGAACACAAACATATCTAAATCAGTTTTCATTATGCCATTAGGTGTTCAAAGGAAATTAAGAAATGATGCAGTTTAGTCAGAAGTCTTATATTTTGTGTCACCAGTTCTGTTTAATGGCTTTTGTGAAGTATTGCTTCAATTCAGTTTCCAAAAAGCAATAAAGCAGAAGTTGTTTTTATAAAGCAGACAGAATTGATTCACTGATGTTGGGCATTTTCCAAATGTAATGCAGTATTTCCAAACTGTTACATATGTAATAATGGCTTTGGCGTTTAAGTAAGCACTTCATTAAGTGGGTTGATTTTAGTTCTAAGGCTAGGGCTAGCCTAAGTAAATAATGAAGTGGTAAGAAAGAATTAGTCATATAATTTTGTGTTAAAAAAATCACCATTTATGTGTATGTGAATCTATTAGTTTAACAGACAGGCTGAAATGTTATACCTCATTTATTTTTATTTCATAAATGAGGTTTATTTAAGTACTTTTTTTACTAAACTGTAATAATAGTAATAATAAGTTGTACATGTCACTTTTAATTATCCATGAGAAGAAATTATCAGGAGGTTTTTTTCTTACATTTTCATATTAAACCATATTTACTTTTATTAAAATCCCACTCTTTCTCAGAATTGCTCTTAGCATTTATTGATCTATTTTGAAGTCAAATAGCACAAAACAAAAGATTTCTCACTACTGCTTTTTTTTACATTTTCTCAATTCTTTAAAATAAGTGTAATTCACATTTTTTATAAACACTGGGGGAAAAATTACACATTTTATTTAATGATTCAAATTCCATTATTTTAATTTTTCCATCAACTCCCTTTATACTGAAAGATATGATACAGCTTTTCAGAAATTGAGATGATTAGCTAGGAATTCTGATATTAAATTTTCTAAGTGTAGGAAACTAACAACAATTCAATGAAAGAGAAAGGTCTTGGATTACAAATTTTTTTAAATATTTAGTTATATTTTACAGGCTGTAAGATAAAAGCTTGTTTCCCCTTAAATCACAGTTATAACCCATAAGTCACTTAGAACTATAACAGTAACATGATAAGCATTGGCACTCTTTTCAAATTCTATTCAACATTGTATGTTATGATTCAGTCCCAAATACAATCAAACCCAGAAATGTGATAGGATTTTTTTGTGTTGTGCAAGTTTAAATGCCAAGCTTTTTTTTTTTTTCTTTGAAAATGGAGTACCTGTTCCCCAAAATGAGTTAACTGGCTCCTCTTTTAATGGGGATTGCAAGCACTATCCACTGAAGTTTGCTATCTTTTAAGTATATATTGCAACTTGCCAAGCTAAGAAGGGATGCAGATTCACTAAGGAAGTTCTGTCTGGTTCATTATTTTTCTAAAGCACTGGCTTATTTTATTCTTAATTTCTGCTACTTATACCTTATCTTACCCTGCTCAAAAACAAGGGAGGGAAAAAATGATTCTAGGAGAATAGATGTTGTAAAAATCAAAGTTAAAAAACTGAAATGCATACATTGCTTGTAAAATCTTACCTCATGTTGGGCTCAATTAAGGGAAAAGCAAATTAAAGCGCAACAAATGAACAAGCATCTTAGCTCAAGCATGTGCTCTTCAGTTTGAGAAATAAAAATAAATAAAAAACAGAGTTGGCTTCCTCAGAGCCCAAAGAGGTTTTGGCAACCTTTCTTAAAGTTCTAATTTCTTAAAGTTCTAATACCTATTTCATTATTTGATTGCAATAAATATAAGCCTCCTTTTCTACTGCAATGCCACCTCTATACAAATTTTTGACATATATTAATTATAATCCATAAATTGAGTAAAATTGTATTTATTTCTTAAATTAGAATAAATTTAATGCAGTTTAGATTTTGTAGCCTACTTTGCACATGTTTGTGATGGAGAGTCATCCTTGCTTCCAAACTTGGGCCTGGAGGATTGCTAGTATTAAGGTCAAATAATAGCACAAGCTGAGCTTTACTTTGGATTCAGAGATGGTACCACCAGAATATAGAATTGTAATGCCCTACATACTTGAGTGGACATCCTGCCAAAAAGTCCTCAAATGTAATACATTCTAATCTGACTCGAAGCATACATTCTTCTCTCTGGCAGTGGTAATATCTGTTTTGTTAGATATATTTCTAAATAGACTGAGAAATTTTAGCATGCTTATCTGCTTTTGTCTTAGATATTTAAAACCTTCTCTGTAGAGCTGTTGTTTGTTCATTTTATTTTGGATAATATTTCTCATGGGAAATTTATTTGCTAATCTGTATAAGTGAATTGAAAAGATAATCTAAATGATAGGACACAAGAGTTGAGCTCAAAGAATCATGCAGAAAAATGAGAATACACAAGCTATTCAGCTAAAGATAATTTAAACTGGCCAAATTAATTATTCTAAAGAATATGCCTTTTTTCTACAAAAAAAAAAAAATCTTTTCTCACTAGTTCAGAGACTTTTTTATTTAAGATTATGATTTTGAAATGTGAGAAGTTGATCATGCAGTAAATAATAAACATCCTTTCTTCATTTTCATTAAATTCAGATCAACAGCCTTTTGTGTGGCACCTACTTATGACATGTGATGGTATTATAAAGAAAAAGTAGCTGAAGTCACAACTATGAAAAAGGTAACAGTTTTCCTGGGAGATAACATGTAAATAAGTAAATTGTAAACAATTATAATTCAGTATGTAAATTATAACTACCACCTTCACTAATGTTATAGTAGTGCTTGATCCAATCAGAGTAGAAATGAGTTGAAAAAAAGTACAACAGGAAAGGAGATTCTGGAAAGATGGCACAGTAAGAACCACCAGGACTCTGTCTACCCATCTAGACAACATTTACACTGGCAAACAGGAATAAAACAAAAATTCTTCAGAGGAAGGGTAAAAAGTTCAGAATTTAGTGTTGTTACAATACAATATTTAAAACATCGTGTTTTCAACTAATTTATGAGTGGAACAGAAAAATGAAAATATGACCTAAAGACAGCAAAAAGAGTGATAAATAGAAACTGTCTTTGAGGGATCTCAGAGGTTGGATTTAGTGTAAAAAGTTGACAGAACTTCTATTATAAATATTTTCAAAAAACTGGAATTGACCATGTTTAAAATTTTTTTAAATGTAATGGTAATAATAATAAAAAATAATCTGAATAAACATTTTAGAAAATAGTATTTTAGAAAATACTAAAAAGAGGCAAATGATAAATCTAGAGTTAAAATCTTCAATAAATAAAAGATTTACAACAAGATGTAAACAACAGATTTGAGAAGACAGAAGAAATAATCTGTGAATTTATTAATAGGTTAATATAAATTATCCAACCTGAAGAAAAGAGAAAAAATGAAAAAAAAAATGAAACTGCAAGGTATCCCAAACTAAAAACAATCTGAATGTCCATTATCTTAGGGAAATGGAAATTTTGAGAAACTAGATGCTTTATAGGCTTGTTGCACAATTCTATAAATTTATGCTACAATTTTATAACATATAAATTATACTTCAATCAATCTTCAGAAAAAATATAAGTACGACCAGATATAAATCACGTTTCTGATTTATAAAAGGTTAACAAATTTGTCATTATTTCTTGATTGAGTAACTGGTAGAATATAATAAAGTTAGTTGATGTAGTTATTTTCTGGTTAATAATAATGAATGGAACTCTGACATATCACTAGTGGATCTTATCTTTGGTTAAAACTCTAGTGAACCTTTATTAAATGTGTGTAGGATTACAAAATTTTAGCTAGGCTTCCAAGAGCCTAAATCATCTGGCATGTGCATGCCTATTTACAGCTTCCTTTTGAAATATGGTGAATGCTTCCTCTCCAGTCACACTAGCTTTTTGATTTCAGGAGAAATGTTAAATGTATTCTCAACTCAGTGGTCACATGATTATTATTTCATTATCTCCATGCTAACTCCAGTTATATTTGAATTGTCTTCTTAGATATCTCTAATTCAGACTGATTGTCTCTGACCCATGCTGGAACCAATCAATCTAAAGCAGATTCTCTCTGTTATTGTGTCTATTATGTATGTCTTGTTTCTAATATTACTCTGCAATTTTATCCATATTTGTTATCACATAGTTAATTATCTTATATTTTTGTATGTTTCATTTCTCCTCTTTTCTCAAGACTATAAGTTTCATAAGTGTGAGAAGCACATATTTTAAGATCAGTAGTTTTCAAATTTTGATCTTTAGACCTTAAGAATTACTGAAAATTTTTCATGGGATACACAATGTCACTAGTATTATCAGAAAATAGCTTAAATGTTATTTGCTTATTTGTTGTATTGACATGTAATGGGGTAAAGCAATGGTGTATAAAGTTGCTGGTTTATTAGTATAAATCAAGGTAAACTCTACTATTAATCATCATATCCTTTGCCATTTCATATATGCAGAGAAAAATTGCCACGTGCACACAATAATGCCCTTGAGAGAACAACAAAATTATTAATTTTACTAAATTCCATCTATTTAATACCTTGTTCATAAAATATAAAGTACATAAAAAGCACTTTGGCTGTATTCTGAAATATGGTGGTTTTCTTGATGAAAAATTGTGTGTGATTGAGTTTCTGACTACTCTAGCCACTTTTTATGAAACACCAATTTTGCTTGAAAGGGTGGCTATCAGACAGATTGTAGTTGTTCATATTTGAATATTTGTAAGATGTTTCCTAAAAAATAAATGAAGTTAGAGATGCTACTAAGAAAACAAATACAAGCATTCATTGCCAGTGATACTATTTGAGCTTTCAAGTGAAAACTAGAATTTTAAAACCATCTATTCATCACTATTAGCTTGATAGACTCCCAATTATTAAATTTAATTTAATTGTTTATTTTAGACAATATTTTTCATGTGAAATTTATTCACTAATATGCATAAGTGCATTGAAAAGATAATCTAAATGATAAGCACATGAGAGTTGAGCTCAGAGAATTGTGAAAGAAATTGAGAATACACAGCTATTCAGCTAAAGATCAACTAAACTGGCCAAATTAATGATTTAATATAATTGTTCATAATATCAATGAATATAATATTGATAATGTATAAAAACAGTATTTAGAAGATCTGAATAATTCAGTAAAACAATCTATTACAAATGACCAAGGCAAAATTCTACAAAATTATGCATGAGGAAAAATAACTATTTGAAGTGCAAGATAGGCCAACGGTTTTTAATGTTACATTAAAAAAATTTTCATTGATATGGTATCATATTTTAAGTTATAACTACTAGTAATCAAGTTTGGGAGTAGTATTAGAGTTAAAGCACTGCTAAGGAAAAAAACATGAATACTAATCACATACATTACAAAAGATGAAAAGTCTCAAATCAGTAATTTAATTTTCTACTTCAAGATTCTAGATTTAAAAAGGCCAATATAAACTGAAAGCAAGTAGAAGAAATAATAAGAGCAGAAACCAATAAAATTGAAAATAGACAAACAATATTTTTAAAAATTGATAAAACAAAGAACTGGCTTTTTAAAAATTTCAATAAAATTGACTAATCTCTACCAAGACTGACAAGAAAAAATAGAGGACACAAAATATTAATATCAGCAATCAAGCAGAGACTATAATTACAAACCTTGCAGGTATCATAAAGTTTATAAAGTAACACTACAAAAAAAAAAACACCCTCTACATACATAAATTTGAAAATTCAGATAAAATTGACCAATTCTTTAAAAAAAATCCAAAATACCACAGCTCATCTATCATAAAATAAATAATTTTAATAATTCTTTAATTATTAAGAAAATTGATTTAATAGTTAAAAACTCCCCAAACAGAAATTTCTAGTCTCAGATATTTGCCTGGAGAATTTTATGAAACATTTAAAGAAGAATTAGCATTTACCTACATAATCTCTTTTTGAAAACAAAAGAAGAAAGAACATTTCTAAATTTATTGTATAAAATCACTATTACCTTGATACTAAACCCAGACAAATGCAGTACCAAAAAACACAACAAAACAAAACAAGAAAACAAACAACAACAAAAAATATTGATCAATATAATTTACATAGAGGAACACAAAAGTCTTAAACTAAGTATTTGCAAATATAATTCAGTAATGTACATAAAAAATAAAAAATGGGTACACTGTGACTAAAGAGAGTTTATTCCAAGGATGCGATAATGGTTCTATGTTAGAAAAACAATCAATGTAACACATCCTATAATAGGTCAAACATTAAGAAATAAAAGCATGTCAATATTACATTATCATTACATTATTATATCATTACAATTGACACAGAAAAAAAATTTGATAAAATTCAACACCTTTTCCTGATTATAAAAATTTATAAAACATAGAATAGAGTATGATAAATAAGAGCATTAAAAAATAAACTACAGCTAACACTGTAGTTAATAGTAAAGAAAGAAATAATACTTTCCCTATGACATAATTGTTGATACAAAAAAAAAAAATCTAGAAAAAATCTAGAAAAAAACTTGAAGAATTAATAAGTGAGTTTATGGAGGTCACAGATAAAATATAAATGTACAAAAGTGGTTGTATTTTTATAATTTAATAATGAACATGTGAGTACTGACATTTAAAAACTATATAATATCAGTTACAATCATTTAAAAAAGTAAATTACTTAGTGATAAATCTAACAAAACATGCATAGAACTTGTATGTTGAAAATGATAAAACAATGATGAAAGAAATCATGAATAATCTAAATAAGATTAAAGACATACTATGTTCATGGAAGGAAAACTAGACATAGTAACAATGTTATTCTATTCAAAATGATATACAGACAACAAAATGCCCATTAAAATCTCAGCAAGATTTTTTTGAATATATATAGACAAGATAATTTGAAAATTTATATGGAAAGTTAAAGGAACTAAAATGACTAAAACAATTTTGAAAATAATGAGAGGTATTGGTGAAGGGATATAATATTGTATGGTATTGATAGAGAAATAGACATATAAATTGATGGAACAGAATAGAGAACCCAGAAAGAGATACACACAAATATCCAGCAGATTTTTTACAAAGTTGCAAAAGTGATTCAATGCAGGAAAGATAGTTTTTTTTTAACAAAAAATGGTCAAGGACAACTGGACATCTATAGGCTGAAAATATGAACAGCAATCTAGATCTTCTCTCTCTTACCAAAATAAACAAATAAATAAATAACTCAGGTGGATTCCCAACTTACACAAGAAATATTATATCCTGTGGTAGAAAGTAAGCCTAAAATTTCAGTGACTTCACCAGTAAAGATATATTGTAATCCATATTCAGAGAAACACGTACAGAACATGCACTATCTGGCAGTTGTTAGTTTATGGCAGAAAGAAGGGATGTAGCAACCTATGCATGATTTCTTGAAGTTCTGATCCAGAAGTGACACATAACTTCTGCTCATATATCATTTACCAAGACAAGTCTGATAACCATGTTTAACTTTAAGAATGCAGTAAAATTTGTTTCTATCAGGTGTCCTGGATCAGAGGATCAGAAATTTGATAAACTAAGCCGATATTTACTACATGGCATTCCAAATGAATTAAACTGGCAGCCATCAAATTGTTATTAAAGAAAGATCAGAGCAAAAAAAAACAAACAAACAAAAAAAAAAAGAAAACTAAAATAGCAACAGGGAGTTTCATTAGACAGAGATGGGGTGAAAGGATTCTCTTTGTTTCACAGAAGATTTAATACTGGAACACAGTGGTCAATAAACACTGAAAAGTCATATTCTCCAATTCTCCATTATTATAAATGTTATTTGGCCTCACAAATTAAATGATAACAGTTAAGGATTGGAAACTCCACTGATGCTAAAGGGAATCAGGATAAGAGATACAAGTAAACTATATTTCTCCTTTACCTTAAGTAGATTATTTAGCTTTTATTTCACAGAGTGATGTCTTCTGGACGGTCTAGAGCAGGTAACATCTATGCAGAAGAGAAGATTTACGCAGGCCATTTTCTAGAGTGTGTGTCTCCAAATAATTAGTCCAGATTCTACGATCTGCTCAAATATATTTGTAAAACGATGTATACCCTCCACCCCAGTTACTCACAATACACATTAGCATGTTAAAAATCTCTGAGAATTTCTATAGCAAAAAACCTATTTAATACATAAAATGTGACAATGTCTAGGTGTTGAGTTTACATTAATTCATTTTAATGCTTAAAATTTCATGAGATAGGTAAATAATTATCCTCATTTTATAAATCTATCTGTTTTATAAAACTTATAAAATTCTATAAATTTTTCTTGAGAAATTTCTATTTTTTTTTGATGGTGTTTCTTCAAACTTAAAAGAGATTTGGGGTTTTCTGAAATAAAATGGAGCTTAAAGAGTCAGAATAAATATTGGTTTATATAGTAGAACTTGAAATAGACTGTGCTGTCCTGAGGGACCTTAAATGTATTACTTGATGGTTTAAAATAAAACATTTTTCCTATCCCTTCTGATCTGAATGGTCCACCAATTAATCATCACATTGGATTATTCAATGGGCAGAAAATTATTCTTTTCTGACACCGGGAATTGATCCAGAACTGAGAAAGGTTCTCCAGTTTACAAGTTGAGAGAATTAGGTAATTGTTGATTCGAGAAAAATATGTTGTAGAATTTAAGGGATGAGGTGAAAAGAGTAAATATCTATTTCACAGGAGGCAAAGTAATAGAACTCTGGAAGATGGGGAGTGATCTGGAGTTTCAAGGTGATCCATGGATATCAGTATTACAAAAGAAAAGAACAAACACCAGAGTGTCTAAATAATGGTTCTCAAATTCTTGAATGCTTCAATAAATATAGTGAAGATTGCTGCCTCTCCTCTCTTTTCCCAACACACTATTGATTTTAATTTTTATGTTTAGGATAGAGCCCAGATTTCAATGTTTTTAGTGAGCTGTTTGCTTGCTAAATTATTTGAATCATTGTTTTGTAACTGCCAGTATATTGCCACAAAAGAAGTCATAGTATAAAGACTACAGAGGACAACTTTTATAATTTTGCTTTGCATTTGAGAATGAGTAAGGTGAAGCTTCTCTGTCCTATGAGTTGTAGAATCTTTGCTTCTAGTTTAAGAATTGTTTCTAGGAGAATTTTCTCAAGCCATTCTTGTAGCCAGAAGTAATTTTGAATTCAAAGTCTCATTTTAAATATCTTTCTTTCATTCACTTTTTGATTAAAATAAAGTATCTATCTATATATACTTATTTGTTGAAAATCAATAGGTTTATAATTATAGCATATAACTAAAGGATTTTTATTGATAGAGCATGACAAGATGTATTCCTTGTTCCAAAAAATGTCAATGAATATTCAGTAAATAAGGGAAACTATAAAATCTACTGTTTAACTTATTATGTCATGACTTTCCATTTAATATAAATTTGAGAAAGTGTTTATTATTTATTGAATATTTACATGCATCTTCATGTGGGCAAAAAAGTTTAAACACTTCAAATGTGTATTCACTTGGAATATTATTTAAGGATGCATAATATAAATATTTGTATAATTTAAAGTTATAAAACATATACAACATATATGTGAAAAATATAACCAGATTAATCTTGATAAGTATGAATTTCCAAATTTGAATTGAATTACTAAGGTTTCAGAACATATATATCACTTAAAAGTGTAATTAATAGCAAATGTTTGAGAAAGCTAAATCTAAGTCTTGACATTTTGCTTTTATAGGAGACAGATATTTTATTTTTAGCAAAAGGATTGATTTTTAATACTTAGAAAGGATTGCATTCTTATTTTATGTTTATTCCAAGGCTCAGATTTTGTAAACTTGGCTTTCTTTCTTTACAGTGCCATTCCCTTGAGATTCTGTAAGAGAGAAAAGCAAATCATCAGTCAATATTTAGACTTGGGCATTTTTCTGATTAATGGAAGGGCCAGGACTAGGTCTTCTCAGACACTTTACACTATATTATAGGTTTACCCTCAGTCAGACAATCAAAATCATCATACGTAATTGTAACTTTGATTTTTGGCAGCTTTCACTACATTTACTTGTCAACTCTGATGTTTAAATAACTGCCTTACTGCTATTACATTCTTCAGTCAATTTAATAAACCTTTTATTTTTTTTTTCCTAATGTGAGGTAAGATAATAAAAATGGTAGCAAGGAAAAGGTTTGTATTCTGTATTGTTAGTCCTTAGTTTAAAAAAATAGGATAATAGAATTACAGTTTAGACTGCATCAGTTAAGCATCATTTTAATGACTGGAAGGCATATGCAGCTGATGCTGCATTAGAAATAGATTATGACTTACTAGAGACATGGAACATTTGTTTCTCTGGGATAAACAACATGATTCATCAACTGGGGACAAGCCAAGAGGAAAAAAATAATTCTAACAAAAGTTAGGACTATGGTGGCATAGTATACTTAAGAAGCTTCAATATGTTACCTCTTAACTTAAATCTATTTAGAGAGCCCCCATTGCAAGTTTAATATAATTATAGAATGTTTTATAACATTAACTACTTAGAATAACTGATATAATATTCTTCCATGCCCTTCTAAACTTTATAGTCACTAAACAACCTTTATATAAACTCAGTTTTGTTGGTTGTTGAAAATGGAAATAGCCATATAACAAATTCTCCAAATGACAAAATCAAGTCAGTCTTCTGCTCTAACCTTGGTTTCAGTGCTGATAGTACTCATTGTTTTATAAATTGGTAAATGAGTTTTGGGGGATACTCTCTATTAACACTTACTGCTACTGTAATGCTATATTTTTACCTGTGGGATTGGTCCTTGGTTATTTGTACTCAGATCCTGCTGGTTCCAATTTTTGTCTTTAAGAACTTTTATTTCTGTGCTTTATATATGTATAAGATTACTCACTTTCAGTCTATCCCCCTGAATCATATTCTTCTACAGCTCTGTCCAATCTGCTTGTCTCAACCCTCTTATTTTCTTTCTGTAGTATTGGTATCTGCTATCAAAAGTCTGACACATCCTGGTAACATTCTTTTGACTTCAGGTTTTGGATCATTCTTAATTCCACCATAGATGATATTACGGGCTGAATAGTGTTCTTCCAAATTCACATGTGGAAATACTAGCTCCCAGTCTGTCAGAATGTGGTTCTTTTGGAGATAGAATCTTTAAAGGGTAATTAAAGTAAAATGAGACCATTAGGCATTAATTCACTATGAGTGGTTATAGAAGAGGAGATTAGCACACAGACCCACAATGAGGGAACAAAATGTAAAGACACAAGAATAGGTGATAGGCATTTGCAAGCCAAGGAGATTTCTCAAAAGTAACCAACTCTGACAGCACTTCAGTCACAGACTTGTAGACCCAAGAATTGTAAGGATATACATTTCTGTTGCTTGTGCTACCCAGTCTGCATATTTCATTTTGTCAGCCCTAGAAAGCTAATGCAGGTGGGTTCACCTAGATATATATGGTGGATTGAGAACACACATTAATCTCTGTTCTATCTTCTCCCTTCTCCACTAAAGTCCTTCTCAAAAATCAAATTAGAAGGTAAAATGATGTACAGCTGACAAGAAAATAGGAAAGATGATAACTGCTGATGAAAAACAATGACAGATTTTGCAAAACAAATGAAGAAGTGCCAATTTAGCTGAAACTTTCTATGTTGCATAACAAGAAGGTAATGAGAAACAAGACACTTTGGGGACATTCAGAAATTATAAGTAGAACAAGGCAAGGTTATGAAGTGTAAATGAAAAAGAAAAGATTGGTCGAAATCTTCAAAGTGTGGTTAAAGTACGTCAGATCACTTCTACCTGAGCACAGTCATGACATGAGAGGATTGCTCCATGAAGATTTTCAGACCAGAAGATTCCCAAGAATTAAAGA
This sequence comes from Eidolon dupreanum, assembly GCA_028627145.1. NCBI lineage: Eukaryota > Metazoa > Chordata > Mammalia > Chiroptera > Pteropodidae > Eidolon > Eidolon dupreanum. The sequence continues at coordinate 101,562,081 of CM053503.1, read as the reverse complement.
CATTAGGCAAAAAGGAAAGTTATGAATGAGGGCTAAAAAGAGATATAGGAAGTAGAAAATCTATATTTTTGAGTAGTGGGATTCTCAATACTCTTTCTCATATTGACTCCCAGATAATTTAAGGCAAGCATATTTCATTCTGGCCCACTGGTAGAACTTTGGAGATTTCTGATACTAAGATTTGAATTTTCTTTAACACCATGCCCAGTCAACCTACAGGGAACAACATTAAAGTATAAACCCCATTCATGAATGGAATTTCCAAATAAATACTTAAGTGTCTCATACCAGTGGTCATCAGATAGCTGAGAAAAGCCTTTAATGTGAAAAACAATATTCAGAATTAATAAAATATATTTTTTTAGGAAACAGAAAAAACTACAGAGAACAGAAAAAATCAAAGAACTTAATAGCTGTAGAGAAAAAATAAATAAATCAATTAAAAAATAGAAAAGAATATTCAGAGAATGAGGAAGTATTTTGAAATTTAAAAAAAATGAGAGCAAACTTTTAAAGCTTAAAAGATAGAAAGATAAGTTTGAAGAAATAATCTACGAGTTGGAAGAAAATAAAGAGCTAGAAAATAGAAAATTAGAACATTGATCTTTAAGTCTTAGTATTTATTACCAGTCTTTGCAAAAAGAAAAAACAAATGTAAAGGAGAAAAATAATGAATACAATTTTATAATTAAATTTTCCAGAACTGAAGTAATGAAGGAAAACATTACCCATACCAAGGAACATAATATTTAGTTTAAAGAACTACAAAGGAAGTAAGTTTAAAAGCTTATAGGATAAAAAATACACACACACAAAAATAACAATCACACTGGTCCTGGAATGTAGCAATGACTTAATGGCAAGATTGTAAGCAAAATGAAAAAGAAAGAAAACATTTGCTTCAAATTTCTCAAAATTTATTAATTTTCATGGATACACTAAAGGATATTAATTATTTTCAAGGATTATTATTTAAAATCTAATAATTCTACATCCAAACTATTTAATAATAAATTCTTATTGAAATTTTATCTAACACAAACAAGATAATGCTTATCAAACTTTGATGTTCAACTAAACTACAGAAATTTCCAAGGAAATGGCAAAAACTAGTTTTACAATTAGAGTACCCCTCAGCCAGTTTAAGTGTGAGGTGAAAGAGGAGATGATACGAGGAGGAAATCTCTATGTAAGATTTTGGAGGCATCTCTGTTGTAATCTCCATCAACTCCTCTATCCAGAGAGAGGGATGTGCAGTACTTGCTTCGATTCAAGTCTAGTGAAGGATTCAGCTTAACCACCACAGAAATTAACATATGCCCTGTGTAGTATGAAGTCATTGTAACATAAACTCTGGCTCCTGCCCAGAAAATAAAATATAGGCAGAGAACTCATATGAAGTTTTATCTAAATCATAACCGAGATTCTATAGCAAACTAAAAATTTTTGGAATCTTCTTCCAGGTATTTCTTACAGATCATATTGTTCTGAGAAATAAACTGTCTTCTATAATCAAAAGAGATGGTGACAGATATCTCCCAGATAAGAAGTTTCTCAGGATATTCTCTTCCAGTATATTTAAGACTTCCTAAAATACGGCCAAAGCAGCCTTTGACCAAAACACAATCGGAAAATAAAGTTAATTAACAGGAAATCTGTGCTTAAATTGCCGCTCACATCCAAATACACAGTATTCACTATTTCCACTGGATAATGAAAAATCTGGCTATCTGGATTATCTTTCTAGGATTTAGTGTGTGCATGGAGAATCATCGTATCACATCTTCAGCTGTGTGTTTTGTTCCTTGGGTTATTCTGAGACTTCAGTTACATTCTACTAAGAAATATATTTTACTAAGATACACTTACCCTCTAACCTCAGGCAAAGACCTTTTTTCTTATTCATTATTCATGTTTGTTTGTTTTCCTATTTTTGTCTTTACTATTGATGTCAATGTTTTTCCCTTGGCTTGCCATAGTTCCATTTTTATCTTCCTCTGAAGCCACTCTAAGCAGTCATCCCTCCAATCTTCTCATGTTATACTATATTCCTCTGTTATAGGTATGTGAAACATGAGAACTTAGTTATGACTCTGGAAAAGAATTATCTAAATCTTCATTATTCCATTCAAGTAAATAAAATATTCTTTAACAGAGTTAAGAAAGGATTACAAGCAGTACTATTGTCTCCTATCTACTAATTCCTTGGGAACCTAGTTAGATGTAATAGGTGCCTGTTTTCATGGGTCTGGTATTTTTGGATACTCAGATGACTATAATTATATACTCCTTCCTCAACATTATGAAAGCCAGTTTTTGAAGCAGACTTCCTGATGTACAGCATACTAATCATCCTGTCACCCTAAACTACATTTTTTCCCTTCTACTATTCTCATTACCATTTCATCCTAATACGTTAAATGAGATGGTAAGAAAATACAGTTCTAGCTAGCAACCTGAATGCCTCTCTATAAATGAATTCTTTTCTTTTAGAGTCTTAACCAGTGAATGTTAAATTTTTAGCCAGCAAATCATGTACATAGATGACAAACACTTTTCTATCTGTGTATGTGTGTTTTATTGACAACTTAAAATCCACTCTCATTTAGCACTGATGCTTTCAGAGATGAGGAGGAAAATGAGTTGAAAATCAAGGAAGATCTGAGTAGAAAAGTAAACTAGAATGCTTGTTTTTAAATATTTCAAGTCTATAAAAGCCAAGGAAAATATATTGTAAATATTTTTGAAGTAGTAAATAAATGAGCAACAAATTCCTTGAAACTAAACCAGTAAAAGCTTTTTATATGAATATATACATGTGTAGCAAACAGAGAGAATGTATACCTTCCTTTTATCCTTGCATATTTGTTGGCAGAAAGAGAATGCAAAAACATTAATGTGGGTTTCCAGGATTAATTTTATTAATGGACTTTTAAAAAATAAACAATATTAAATAGACTTATCCAGTATTTAAATAAGCTTGTATCATGTGCTTTGTTGTTCTCACTATAAAATTACTCAACAAATGAAGAGTCTGCAGCATTGTATTTTCTAATTTTCTTTTACAGATTCCGATGATGTTCAAATAATAGTACTGCCAAACAGAAAACTATATTAGGAACAGTTTTGTTTTTTTTTTCATGTTAAGTTTTTCAACCGAGTCATGGCACTACAGAAATTCTGAAGTCCACTTCTTTGTGAATGTTTTCATTGTCTTTTCATATTTTTTTTCTACTCTAGAAAAATTCTTCTCTATTTTTAAACTCAGATACCTCTGCTTAACAATGTGTTGAAAAATTCAAACAATTATGGAGAAATCCATAAAAAAATTGATCCTCAAAAAAAGTATAGGATCTTTTAAATGCAAAAGACTATAATGTTAAACAATGCACTTTGATATACAAAGGCTTGAAGTATATTTATAAATTCCATATAGATTTCGATAGTCAATAAATAGTTTATCTGTTTGTTAACTCAATCCATATGATCCTTTAGTCTATCAAGTGGGAGAATGGGCAGTTTGAAGACAGCTTCTTCCTGAAGTATTTATGATGCTCTAATACCTCTCAAATCTGTTTTTGATTTTTCATCAACACAGTAATTTTTCTTTCATTTATTCATTTACCTTAGGTTAGTCAGTTGCTATGTAATAAGCCATTGATATATAATTAAAAACAAGTCACAGTTTTTGTCATCATGGAAATTAATGTCTAGAGAAGTATACAAACCAATAAGTAGGTGTTTATAATATGGGTGACAAAGGAAAGTGAAGGGTTATATAAAGATTTTCAAGAGGTATACATAACTGTCCTGGTAGTTCAGGGAAAACTCATTAGGAACATGAGTAAGATTTGGTTATCGAAGGAGAGAAGTTGGGTTAGAGAAAAGGTGAAGGGATAGTCTAAGCAGAATAAATGGTTTATGCAAAGACCCTGACAGAAGCAATCAAGAAAATGAAACCTAGAAGTCTATAGATGCTGGTGAAACCATGATTCTGAGGGAATGTAAATATAGAGGCAGAAAATGAAATAAATGTTAGGGAATAAGGTTAAGAGATAAGCAGGGTCAGATTAGAATGGTTCTACATAAGACATATGTAGATGTTCAATGTGCTTTTTAGAAAGGTTATTCTGTCTATAGTATGGAGAATAGATTAAAGAAGTATAAAATTGTCACCAGAGAGACTACTTAGTAAATAATTACAATAATCCAAGTGAGAAATGATTTTGAGTTGGGGTCTGGCATGCAAATAAACTGAAGTAGATGGAGCTGAGATATATTTAATAGCTGCAAGACAGGAGTTAGTGATCAATTGGGAAGAATGAAGATGAGAGATGAAGAAAAGTTGAAGTCGATACCCAGATTTCTGGTTTGATAAACTATGCAGATCTAGTGGAGTTTGGGAATTATGTGACTGTTCAAGTGGAGATTCCTAATATTTATTATAATAAATGGGTCCAGGGCTAAAGAGAGAGTCAGTGCTGTAAGTGTGGAATTGGCTTAAAGATGGTCTTTAAGGTGTAGTAGAATATAAACTGAGGATTGTTTTATTGTCTGCGAATTAAAGACTAGATCTCAGGCTACATTCCAGGAAGGGACTCCCAAAAGAGTTGCTAGAAAGAACTGGAAGTAGCTGCAAGGAAGATACACTAGCATCTCACTACTTTTGGTCTAGATTCTGGATGAGCTAGAGAAACCCAAAGATCTTCCCTGCTGTCACCATTGAACTACATGAAGAATAAGTTCTTGGAAGAACTCGACATGCTGCCAGTTTTTTGTCTGACTATTTCTCAAGGCAGGAGCTGACCATGTGAAGAAGGGAAAAGTTTTGCAACTATAGATAAGAAGATTCCCACTCCTCAGTTTCTTGCAGCCTCTTGAAGCCATTTAAGTGAGTCATTGATTCTTATGGTGTTGAAAATGAGACAGGAGCTGAGAAAGCTGCTAGTAAATCCAGATGACTCACAACATCAAGAGGGTTGGAGTCATGTGTTGCTAAACATGATTCAGTACGGCATGGTTTGCATCAGTGTCGCTGTATGTCTTTGAGTTTATATATTCAATACACTGCACTGAAAGAAGTAAAATACAACATGATCAGTAATGTCCAGGTCCTAAAAGAACATTTTAATGCAGAAAGCTAAGTGTTTCCACATCCTCGCATAGAGAATTAAACATTATAGTTGGGTATATGAGATTATACAGAAAGAAGAAATAGCCTAGTTAAAAGCATATAATCAGCTTCTGAGTTTATGAATACTAAAAGGAGAATGCTTTCATCTCCACCATGGTTAAACTGATACAGAAGAAGCTACAGGGAGAAATGGAGAAATATCAACAGCTACAGAAGGACTTGAGTAAATTCATGTCAGGGTGGCAGAAGCTTGAAGCACAACTAACATAAAATATCATGAAGAAGGAACTGGTCCTGTTGGCTGGCTCCAACATAGTTTTTAAACTTCTGGGCCCTGTGGTGGTCAAACAGGAGCTAGGGGAGGCTTGGGCCACAGTGGAGAAGAGGCTGGATTATATCACAGCTGAAATTAAGCATTATAAATTCCAGCTCTGGGACCTCGAGTGGCAGTCAGAGCAACAGAGGAAGACCTTTACTCAGCTGCAGCAGGAGTTCCAGCAGGCTCAGGCAGCAAAGGCAGGGGTTTCTGGGAAAGCCTGACCCCATGGGGGGTGGAGGGGAGGGGAGGGAGTAAGGCAGCTCTAGGGTCTATACTATAGCCAATAAAATGAAAACACCTGGAGATATATCTTCACATATGTATATGTACATACCTATACATATATATGTATATATGTATGTATATAATCATGCTAAACAAAATAACTCAAAAAAAGTTGAAAACCACATGATATCACTTATATGTGGGATAAAAACCTAAAAGCAACAAACAAACAGGGCAAACAGAGACTCATGAACATGGACAATAGACTAGTGTTTATCGGAAGGTGGGGCGGGGGAGGAGGATGTAAATGGGGAAAAGGGGGTCAAATATGTGCTGACAGAGAAATCTAACTATGGGAGGTGAACACACAATGCAATGTATATATATGGCTTACTGTTGAATTGTACACCTGAAACTTACTGGATTTCATTAACCAATGTCACCATTATAAAACTAACTAACTAATTAATTAACTAACTAAAAAACTAACTAAATAAATAAATATACATTGTAAAAATCTGAAAGAAAAAAAAAAACATATAGAAGTAAGAAAGCATACAGCAGTAATTTAAACAACTTTTGGATTGCCACAAGAAGTCCAGGATATCTGGAGAGGAGCTAGAATAAATGGACAAGAATAATATCAGGAAATGTTACCCCTTCTCTCCCTGGGTTGAGTCAGTATTTTATTCTCAAGGATAATCTATTAACTAATTATAGGTGTGGATTTATATAATGTTTACAATTTGCAAAAATATCGTCAGCAATGTTAAAAAGTAAAAACAACAGGGAGATATTGGACAATGAGAAACCTCTACAGAGAAATAAAGAAGTCAGGAGATTATTGTACTAGTCAGGATAGAGAAAATAAATAGTTAGACTTGGATGACAGTGAGGGACAAGAAAAACAATCATGCCACAACTACTGAGTTAAGTAGGAGTAGTGACTATGACCTGCAAAGGCTAAAATATTTACTATCTAGGTTTTAAGAGAAAGTTTATTGATCCCTGGTTTACACTACATTTTATAGAATCAGAGATGAAAAGTTATAGAAAAAATCCTAACCTACAAGCAATTTTATGTTTTAGGATGGGGCACAACTATGCTTATGGATGTATGAGAAGGGGTATTAAAGATATTGAAAATAATAAATCACCACAGGAGGAAGGTCTCAGAAAAGACACAAGATAGAGACATCAGCTTTGATAAGAGAGACCTTTTTTCATAGATAGGGATGGGAAAGGTTAAGGCTGGATTTACGTTGAAATACATTTATAATATAAGAAGAGGAAAGATCAAACATCTTTGACTTTTTATTATTATTATTATTATTATTATTATTATTATTTTATAAGGTAGGAAGCAAAGTCAATTGCTGAGACTAAGAGGGGAATGAGAAGAAGCTTGTGGGGAAAGGTAGGGTCTTTGAAAAACCATTTAAAGGCATTGGTGGAAAGGGACAAATGGGTAAATAATTTCACTTTCCTTGTCTGTCCCTGGAACCAAAGGATCCTATAAACCAGTTAGTAATGGTACTTACCAAATCAATTGTATGGTAGTTGTTATTTATCCTACCACATACCTAGAGGAATGATAATGAAAGAATGTTATTTTAGTGTCAAAATTAATATTATCTATAAGCACCTGACTTTGAAACAGATTTCAACTGGTTATTGAATTTAAGGTATTATACTATACTCTTTTGACAGTATAAAAATGTAATTTTGTCTTTCACAGAGCTCACAATTGATAGGTGAGAAAAATATATACATAAGTAAGGAAGGTCAGCAAAGCCTGAGAAGTGTTATACTGTCAAGGTTAAACAAAGTCTTATGGGGGGAAAAAAAAAGAAACAGAAGAAATACATAATGCTTCACAGAGGTAAAGGTGAGCTTTGACGAAGGAAAAGGGAGTACTTGTACCTGATTAATGTGAAATAATGTGCTATGGTCTTTGATAAAGGAGTTATTTTTTGTTTGTTTTGTTTTTTTAAATAAATATGTTGTGCCTAGTGAAAAACAAACATGGGTAGGATATATATAATACTGATTTAAGTTAAAGATGGGAAAATAGAACTTATGTTTAATTATCATCTCTACATAGGTCTAAATAAAAGTTTGTTCTTAATGATTCTAACGAAGTCTCAGACAGCATAAAAATAACATGGTTAGAGCACTTACGTATACCCCACAGATGACTTCATTTCTTATATATGCAAATGAAAGTTATTATCTCACATATATGAATGTAATTAAGGATTTAATGACAAACTGAAAGCTTATATCTAATCAACATGAGAATTTTACATAAAACTTTAACTTTTCAAATATAAATGTATGCCACCATACCGTTCAATGTACTTAAAATCTTAATGGGCATCCAAATCTTTAATATTTATAGTCTAGATTATAAACTCAGATATCAGTGACTCTATCACATCTTTATAACTCAAAATAGTTACATAACAGAGTTTCAAAAATAATGATTGATTTCATGATGATATCTTTCCTATTCTGATTTTTAGGTTTCTTAATTATAAAATACAATACATAGAGTGAGACATATAAAGAGTTCTAAGTTTAAGTGGCCAACGTGATGAGCCTCCCAGTTGCATAACCACAACACACATCTAAATATAGAAAAATACCATCACTTCAGAAGATTCTCTCATGCCCATTGTCAATCAACACCCCTCCCAGAAGTAAGCACTATTTTGGATTCTATCATATGTCTTTAAAAGTTCACTTAGAAAATATTTGCTTTACAATTCTTTTTGTAAAAATCAAGTACTTGTATTCCTAGATAGTCAGTTATAAAGATAACTGAGGTTATTTCCATATAAATTTCCCAGCCTGACTTTCTACAATGACTAAGTTCACTAGATAATTACCACCAGCAGCAGCTTTTTTTGTGTTGTGCTGTGTGGACCAGAAATAAGAAACCTCATTTAATGCCAACCCTTCAAAAGCATTGCTCAAGAGTCATGAGCATGTTCTAATTGTTATTGGGTGTGTACTGAATCTCAAATGAAGTCAGAGTCTTTGAAGGCAAAGAAAGTCTGCATTTTATGCCCCTAAGTTAATGAAGATAAAAATTCAAGGTTTACACTTTGAAGGCAACTACAAATCTTTCTTAAGATAATAGCCTTACTCTTTTTCTCACATAACAGCGATGTTCTATTAGAGAGCTTCACAGAAGTTTGGCAGATTGAACAAATCTGATGAATAATGACTTTCAATCAGTTTTGCAAAATAGCAATGCCATTCTAATGTAACTTGTCATATTTTCCAGACTTTTTTAAACCAGACTTTGTTTATAAAAACAAAGTCTTTATAAGGACAGTGTTATATAGTATTAGATATTCATGGAGCGTGCTCATTGATGGTGTTTTGTACATAAAAGATGAAGCTCCCAATATTCTTAATGATAGCAGATTTTTCATGGCATCTACTTCTAGATTGGGTAAGTTCAAAGAGAAAGAAGTAGAATAAATTTGGTTGGTATCAGCGAATTATACATAAGTAGCAGGTAAGAAGATTAAGATATTTGTCCTAGTGAGGCTGAATGAAAGTTTCCTTTATTTAGGAAACATATGAAAAGCCTCTACTATGAAGGACTGTGCTATACAGACATACATACATACATACATGTGTATGTGTGTGTGTGTGTGTGTGTGTGTGTGTATTATTCTGTAAGTCTAAAGGAAACAAATAGAATGAGAATTCCTACCTTAAGAATTATTCAGTTGAACAGAGAAGACAAGACATACGCATAAGGACAAAGACGTTTTATCATACATGAAAGGACAGATGTTAAAAATCAGTCAAAAAATTGAAAGTAGAAGAATAAAATAGCAAATGATGCCCTGGTAGCACAGAAATATCCTCATTTTAGAATTCCCATGAACTTTTACTGTAACCATCAGTACCACCACTACTACCTCCACTATCATTCCTAAATACCACCACACTTTTGAACATACTGGTCATGATTATCCAACTAGACCCATTTCCTCTTTGACTGTTCTATGTACTGCAGCTTTACCCAGAATGCTACTTCCTTAGTAAGCATTAGTTTATCTCTTCTTTTCATCCTTGAAGATTTAACTCCAAAGGTATCTTCTTTGACTTCCTTAAATATGTGGGCCACATGTATATATTCTTCCTCCATCAACATTCCCTCGATGTTCAGGTATAAATCTCATATTACATTGCTGTGACCTTTTTATTTGTCTCTACAAAAAAGTACCACATAGAAGGCAAATATATTGAGGTTAGTATTCTTTATTATCTAATACATATGAAGTATTCAAACTATTTGCTGGATCACTAAATAATTTAATGGAGGGAGATGCTTGCCATAGTGAAAGACTGTAGTCAGAATCTGAAGTTTTAAATGTGAGAGTTTGATCTATCACTGAGCAATTGCAATCCTGACAAATGATATCTAAAGACATAGAAACAGAAATGAATAAAAAGTAGTAATCTGAGAAAAATAATGGAGTTTAACTTACCACAAAGTGATTCTATTTGATAGATAAAGAATTGAAAATACTGTTTTGTTGCATAATAAAGAATAACAAGGGACAACAAGTTTTCCTAGTACCATAAACAAAGGGAATGACATCAAAAGACTGAGTTTTGAGAGAGTAAACAAGGCAAAAAAAAAATGGCATTGTTAATTTGGCTTTGAGAAGGATATGGTGACTCTAGAGTGAGTATTTTCCATGGCTCAGATGATAATCTGTTGAAGGGTGATTAAAAATTAAAGAAATAGAGATCCTGAATGCAGTTTATGCTTTCAAAAGTTGGAGAAATGAAGACAGAAAAAATATTAAGAGTTTCAATGTGAAGTTTTAAAGATATGTTTAATCAAGTTTTGCTTTGTTTTATTTTGCTTTGTTTTGTTTGGAATTTTATTTTCAATAGGACAGATAATATAATCTCGTGCACACACACACACACACACACACACACGCACACACACAAACTAAAATATTTTAAAATAGTCTTATTGACATTCCTGTTTTGGATGCCCTACATTTTAAAATAGCACAAATATGATTATTCTATGCAATGCTTATCATATGCAATGTTCTCAAGAAATAATATGCCATGCTCAAGAAATAACATCAGTTTATACTGTCAGTTTTGGTAAGTTGTTTTTAAATAACTGCATTCTTTGAATGACTTTGAACTTTGTTTAAAAATAATTTTATTACATAATATATTATGGCAGTAGTTTAGCTTTTGTTTTCTGTGTATATTAAAATGTGGCTTCCATAGCACTAAAAAGAAGTCCAAATCTTCAAACCTTTGGTCAGAAACTTGCAAAGACTGTAATCTTGTATACATTTCCCCTCTTGGTGTCCAAAGGAGAAATACAATGTTAACTGGTTTGCTAATTGATTGATTACAGTAGGAGTCAACAAATTATCATCTGTAGGCCAAATTGGATCCCTCACCTCTTTTATAAATAAAGTTTTAGGAGAACATGGCCACAGGTGTTCATTTATGTTATCTATGACTGCTTTCACACTATAACCACACAGTTGAATTAGTACTTGCAACAGAGATTGTGTGGCTTGAGAAACCTAAAATATGTATTATCCTTTACAGAAAATGTTTACCAGGCTTTGTACTAGAGTTTCATATATCTATAGCAATGATAAGTCTTAATTTCTAAAACAGATTTCCCGGACTACATTTATTTATATTTGATGAACACCTTCTATGAGACAAATTCTGTACTGGGTGCTGGGAATACAACAGTCAACAAAACAAACAGAATTTCTGGTCCTAATACAGCTTACATTACAGTTGTAATCAACAACCAAAAAAGTAATTAAAATAAAAAAATCAGCAAAGTAATCAACAAATCAACAAAATGAAAGAGAAAACCATTAAAATAGTGTGCTAGATGATCAAATGTGCTACAGATAAAACAAATAAGAAAGGGGACTAGAAGATATCTAGAATTAGAGGAATTCATAAACATATATTATTTAATTATTAAACATATATATAATAAACTATATATTATTTATATTGCCTTAAGATTTTCCTTAAATAAAATGAAGTGATCTACTAGTACGTCCAGTAAAATAACAACTCCTTAACTTAAATGTCTGTGTCCTAGTTGTATTATACTTAGTCTAGACACTCATTAAGATACTTTATTAGTTTTCATTTTTAATTTGTACATATCTCTGTGCTCAAAATTTACAAAATTGGGAAAGACCAAAGCAAAACTATATTATGCAAAGTTAGTTCTTACAGAATAGTTAATCACATTAAACTAGTCTTTAAAATTCTGCATAAATTCATTGTTTAAATCCAGTGTATAATTTCTCTGTAATATGTGAGAAAGGTGAATTTATTATAAAAGTGTTCCTGCCAGTATAGCAAATAATAGCTAAATTTTATCTCAACAAATTTAGAGAGCAGGAGGAAAAAAATGTCTAATAATATTGAAAATTATTTCTCAAAATATATGGAAAGTAGTGATAATTTAATCATTACATTAGCTTATGAAATATTATAAATAATATAAAACAATTTTATTTTTATTACATTGATAAAGCAAAATGTAATTTACATTCTTTGCTAAAACTTTTTTGAATGAACCACATATATGGTATACAATTTACTTAATGTCATTTTATGTATGCCCAACAATATAAAAATGAAATGATAATAGTGGTTTACACTGAGACATATTGGATTTTCCGAGCTTCTGTGGTTTGTCAGAACAACAACTCTGTTCTGGGTTTTAATTAATTGTCTTGTTCCTTAAATTAGTTCGTAGCTGCTTGACACTTCTGTTTTAGGAGAAAATTCCTATTGAAATGTTTAAGACGGCTTTAGAGTAACTGTTAGGATGCAGGAAAAAAATATTTTAAAAATCATTGATCTTAATTTTTCTGAGATGTATTTTTTTTCTTGTTCATTTTTGCAGTAATCTTTCATGGGAGGAAAAGTAATTACTCTCATAAAATATTAATTAAATAGCAACCCTCATTGATATATCTTACAATACTAACATTTTCTGAACTCATGTTCTAGCAACCAACAAATAAGGCCTAATCTACAAAGGTTTTTAAACAAAAATGAAATTTTAATTAAAATATAAACTAATATATTTGGTATGATTCTAGTCTTAAGAATATATTTACCATTACTGTAAGTCTCTTACATTTTTATACATTATTTTATCCAAAGGTATTACTGGAAGAATGGTTCTGCTAGGAAGAAAAAAATTAAAAATCACTTATTAAATTATATACAATTTCTCTAATTTTATGTAAAGAATAATATAAATGAAGCCACTTTTAAGTGGAGTCAGAATTGCCATTGCAGAAGAGCCTTGCACATCTTTCTCCTCAAAACTTTGGAATATTAAAACTGAACAAAACAATCTTTGGACTGGGCTTAAAGCAACATTATATTTTAAATAACTGTTATGACTACCAGACAAACAAAATTAAAGACATTCTTTATAATTAACAAACTATGTTAGCTTATTTGCACATACAGAAATTCCTTCCTTAGCTTATTAACATCCATAGAAATTCTTTCTTCTTATTCACATAATTATTCCCTTTCTCTTTCTCAAACACTCCTTGCCTCAACCTCCTAATCTGAACACTATTTGGGTTTCTGCCTGGGTCAGAATAGCTATTCTTTTAGATCTGAAATAAACACTTGTTGCCTCTCACTTTGGCTTTCTCTTTTTAAGTTTGCAAGTCCCTGAAGATACCATTCATTAGTAAATGACAAGGAAGTCAGGCCTCCTAAAGAGTTGCAAAAATGAGAATCAGTCCCTATGCCTGGTGTAATTTTTATTGTTTCAGCAAAAGTTAATACTTTCCATGACTCAACAATATAAGACTTTTTTCCAAATACCTATGTGCTTGTTCTCTAGTCAAAGCAATAAAAAATGATTAAGTCTCTGAACTTAATAGCATAACATGAAGATATTCAATAAAAATAGAAATAAGATACAGCTTCAAGATGAAATACTGGAAGTGTCTTAGAATTTCAATTCTGCTGTTGTCATTATCAGTGAGCTGTCAGTTTACAATAACCTTAAAGGCAGCTGCAAAATCCAAACACATAAGCTGGGGGGCAAGTAATGGGAGAGGAAAATGCAAGGCATAAGAAAAAGAAATTCCTTCTACTAAGAAGGCTTTATGCGGTACCAATAATGATTATATTTGTTTCCACAGCATGGCCCGTATATATTTAAAAAGCTACAAGATAATGAATTGTAAGGAAAATAAGAAATTCGTTTCTACTTTTACAGCCAATAGCCTTCATTGGGTAAAATGTGGCATTAATGCTAGATATCCAAACATATTTAACACAAATTGTTATAAAATACACATGTTTAGGAAACAATGTTTTGAAGAGCTAAGTGTTTTCAAATTACTGCTACCAAAGGGTGTAACAGAGTTTAGACACAGAAACAGAAAACAGTCTTGAAATCTAAGCATAGTCCTTATGCTAAAGAGGCTGACTTTGAGGTAGCATATTCTAATAACTCTAGAAGAAATGAGAGTCCATGAGTGACTTCAACATATTAAAAAGTCTAATGTAGTATTTCTCACAAAGTAGTTAACAAATTGATAACTTAATGTGTTTGTTAAAAATCCAACTTTCCGGGCCATCTCCCAGTCTTACTAAGTCCAGATATCTTATCAGAACTAGAAATCTGCATTTTTATTAAGCTCCTCGGATGATACTGATACACAACATAATATAAGGGGTATAAGTCTAAAAGAACCACGTAAGTGTAAAAATAAGGATACACAAACTTATCAAAATGATAATTGTTTGTTTTAAATTAGAGTTATAGTAATTATGTGTACTATCTCATTTTAGTTCATTTTTAACTTGCATTTTATTGAGCAAATTTTCTAGATGCTAAAATTGTAGAGTTAAGTAAAACACATCACTTTTGATCAAATAGCTTATTAAATTTTGTGGATAAACAGACAAGTAATCCAATAATTATAAAATATTTTTAGGACTTTAGCAAACAAACACCCTAGGTGATATGAGAGGCAGAGGAGAGATTTATCACCAGCTCTATTTAGCAGTTCAATGTGCCTTTGAATAATAATATAAAAAAGTTATTTCAAAAAAAAAAACTTTCACTAACAGGAACTTTTATGATGATTGTAAGTTTTTATCAAGATCTAATTGTTAATAACTCCATGACTTTACATTTATTCTTATATAAGCACATAATCATTCTCTTCCACAGATACTTGATTTGATGTTTGCTAGATTGGTTAATTTGTTGTTTGGCTTATTGAATTCTACCTTATTAAAGCACATAAGTGAGGTACTCACCATACGAACATATCCAAAGATCTTAAACAGTACCAATGTAATTTTATTTTGGAGGGTTAGAGAGCCATGTATCTTTTTACAACCTCTCTTGGGATGTTTTACTTATAGGTGTGGAGTGTGGAGTGGTTGACAGACCTGTTCTGACCCCTTACATTCTGTGAGCTCTAGGTACAATTGGGCTGAACAGTTTCAGCATCATAAACAAAGGAAATGACTTTGAAATCATTTACTGTTTCCTCTAACTGCTGGAAACCCCTGCTGGCCTCTGGCATTCCTGTTAGTTTTGTGGTGATAATACTAGGGTAGTCTCCTGACAGATTCCTGAAAGTCTATAATTTTAGAGCTAGAAAGGGTATTAAAGATCATTAACCACTCCTCTCTCATTACAGATCAGGTAACTGAGAAGCTTAAAGGCTAAATGACCTTGCACAAACTCCAAGGGTTGATTAGTTGCAGAACCTTACCAACACTGAAGTACTTAGAGTCCTCAAATAGGTATTTTCTTAAGCCATGAGGCCTCATTCTAAGGTCAGGCAGCATTCTACAGTTCTATCTAGGACAGTCCAGATTGTAGAGACCAACTTCCACCTAATGATCCATTCTCCCTTAGGACTCGCAGAGTCTGATCAAACCAAGCATTGTTGTTAGGTCTTACAGCAATTGAAGGAGCCAAAGACTCTAGTAATTAAAAAAAGATATCCAGAGGCCTGAGATACTTTTTTTCCTACTCCAAACACCTGGGAAACATACCTAAAAGACAGCTGAGGTTATGTTCATAAAACCAACAAACTGGTTATAAAATGTGTGTGTGTGTGTGTGTGAGTGTGCATGTGTGTGTATGAAAACAAACTAGTTTATATAAAATGTATTTTTTAAAAAAAGTTTTAAGAGGAAATGATTGTTTATAGTTTGTGGTTTATGAAAATTATGACCTGTGGTCCCACAACACTGCTATATTCTGTAGAGCCTGTTTCAAAGCTCTACCTCAGGTCTGGACCTTGTCCATGGTTAAAACAGTTTATTACATCTATACAGGAGGCTAGAAATTTCAGGAGAAATTTTTTGTTGATTCAAAGATTAGGGGAATTTTAGTGGGAGAGAACAGAAATGCTCTGTTTTCTTATGTAGGAAACTGTCTTCTAATGAAAAATCATAGCTCTTCATTATAGAGCTGGACATTCAAATAGATGAAAAAGTTGTTCATAATTTCTGAGTCTACTCAGAAACACAAATACTGATTTTTTTGTTGTTTTGTCACAGTTCTGAGATACATGGAATTTTCTAGGAATAGAACTACAGAGCAATCAAGGGAAGATTCTTGTTTTCTTCAGAAATTGGTAGTGTTTGTCACCATGTTAAAAACTTTACTACTATGGCAAGGCTGCTTATATTATGTGAGTGGTCAGTAGAGAACACTTGTATCAGTTAACAATTACAGCTGTTGCATTTATCATAATTTTATATAACTGTACCATTACATAATTACTTCTAATCCTATACAAATATACCTTAATATTTACAGATTGAAATTTATGTTATTTTTATGATAAATTACTTTTGTTTTATTATAGGCAAAGTATTATATTAACTTTTTAAAATAAAATATCTAAGCATATAATATTATCCATGAATTTTAATTTTCTTAGTATAAGAAGCATAACAAAATATTTATTTTATGAAAGAAACATTGTATTAGATAATGGTGAGAAGAATTGTTCAGTGACCCAGGCATTCACTGGCTTGGGCCAAAATTTTCTGCCTGAGCATTTCCTAAAGTATAATTGTGTACCTTTTAATAAATAAACGTATATGATAATATGATGTGTTTCAAACTAATAAGAATTTTATGTCCAGAAAATAGAAGTGGTATACCATAGGAAAGATATGGCATCATGTTTATATTAATTGTCAAAAAAAATACTTTAATGTCTCCTTAATCACCAAAAATACCCTGATCTAAGTGTAAAGAAGACAGGCTCTTGTCTTGTGTTCCATAGGTGTCTCTGTCTTCAAAAAATTGAATGTCCACTATTTGATAAGTAATGTCAAGCTATCAGCTTTAACTGGTTAAGTAATGATGTGAAATATTTTTATTTCTCAGAAACACCATTTGTATTTTTGCTTCTGTGATCTGATTTTGTGGAGTAAGGAGAGATATAGTGCTATTCACACAATTTGTCTGTCAGATGGACACTAATCATTAATAACTTACAGGAATAACACTTTATAGGGAATTGTTGTCAACCTATTCAATCACAGAGAGGTTGACTCAGCTGAAATTTGTTTTGTGTTTAAGACCTCAAAATGGTAGTAGATATCAAAATTATAAAAATAGTTACCACCCTGGGGATTTTTAAAGATGTATGATATGCAAAATAGTGCCAGATTTTGATTAATTTGTCTAGTTCTAGTTTTGGCCTACAGTAACACTTATGATACTTGAAAATTTAGTTTAATTCTTTGCCATTTATTTCCTCATTGTACATTCTTTCCAACTATGCCATTGATAATTATGTATAGATAAGTTCACCTGAACAGTGTGTTGTGAAAAGTAGCTGTCTAGAAAAATGTCAGTCTTAAGCCTAAAGTTTTCCTAAAGCAACTTTTCTTTCTTATACATTCCTTCCTTTGCAAATTTGCCTAAACTTTTATAAATTTATAATACATATATATTTTTTCTCACTCAGGAAAAAAATGACACTAATTTAATAATGACATTTTTCTGTCATTATCCCTTGAGTAATCAAATATCAGTTCATTAGTATTAAGCACTTTCCTTTGTGTCTATAATTTATGGTGACAATAAGCCATTATATGACTTACACGACCTAGTATACCCTAACACATTATTGTTTTCTTTGCTCTGGCCCACCATGCTAACTGGAGGTCATTATTTTTACCTTCTTTGTCAATTACAAACTTATTATAAGATGTTCTGAACAAGTCTCCACATGACCAAGGACAACATCATCTCAGCCATCTTTTTCTGGATTCCAAACTGCACACTTTATGTCAATGTCCTTTTATACAATTTGGATAATACTTTATGCCAATTACAGCCACAGGTTAACCTGACAATTTAGTCATGTTATAGCTGGCCTTATCTGTAATATGATTGATTAAATGCTTGAGTTGATTCAATCAGATATTGAAATTATGAAAAGGATAAAACCATTCATTTCCAATAAAATTGCACTGTTTTTAAGCTTTTAAAATTGACACACCTTGAAAATTGTCCTATGTTATAGATTTTCTTTTGTACAGGTTCCAGTGATAACTCTGTATGTTTAATTCTGAGGGAGATAGTAGAGTAGGTGGAAATGGAAAGCATGCATTTGGCAATCATATTGAGTGATTTTTCAGTTCATTAGGCCTCAGAATTTAAGCTGTTCTAAATAAGACAGATGTGTTCTCTTTCTTCCTATATGTAAAGTGTAATTATTTCAAATTACTTACTTGGCTATTGCACATATATTTTAAGCTTATAAAGGTGAATGAGTTAACATTTTTAAATTTCAATTGTTAACTGTAATATTCCATAGGAGTGTGTGTGTGTGCATGTGTGTATGTGTGTGTTGAATGAGGAGGATATGGGTGTCTGTGTGTGCTTACCTATAGGAAAAATCTTTCTTGCTCATAACTTTTCAAAGTATTACTAGTAAAAGTAGGAAAACACTGTTCATAGAGCTGCTTTTATAATATATAAATTTGATTAAAAACCTCTGAAAAATATTTCTTCAATAAAATAATTTTTGCTTGTAAAGGATTATTTTTATATACATAAATTTACTACAGGACATGTTTTAATGGAAATACTTGTGATCTATTCTAGGGAATTAATTTTTTTTTCATTTAAAAATTAACTGGTATCCTTAAATATAAAGTAAGTCTATCTTTTCTTCCTCATCAGCTCAGCATTTTAGGCTATAATGGTAAGGTCACTTTAATTAAGTTTTAAAAATTCTTATCGAGTCCTTGCTCTGTCTGATAACCATACAGCTTGCTCTCCCATCTTCAGTTTTCTGCTCAGTGAAGCCTTTTCTATCAACCGAATTTAAATAAAAACCTTTCACTCCTGAATCCTTCTCTGCTTTATTTTTTCCACATCAATTACTGATATTCACATACCATATTAATTTTCTAATTTATGTGCTTTTTGTCTATCTCTTCTTATTACAATATGGAATCCAGGAAATCAGAAAATATTGTCTCATTTATTTCCCTGTGTATTTTCAGGGCCTGAGTAAGCGCCTGGCACATAGCAGGTACTCAAGAAAAGTAAAGGAGAAATCATATGTTTCATGTCTTATAAATAACTTGATATTTTCTGATTTTTTTTTCTTTTAAATATTTGAATAGAGGTGAAAAAATTATTTTCATGATTTGGTATAACACTGAAAGATTAAGGACTCTATAAAATATATTTATCTTCTGAATTCCTTGTTGTAGAGCTTTCAATAGTCAGTGTCCTTCAGAGTGCTGTACATTTTTGGTGTGATTATCATGACAAGATTTTATTAAATTAAAATAAAACACAGAGCAACATTTTTTTTTCAAGACTAATCAGAAAGAATTACCTAAATCAACTGGTCATAAGTGTTGTACTTCCATTCCTTTTAATTATTTTTAAATCATATCCCTGATGTCTAATGCATGTTTCTGAATTTCTGACCAATTCTCAAATTTGAGGATGTATTTTTAGTCTCCATATACACATCTGTGTAAGATGTGTGAGGAATAAAATAGCAAATAAATGAACACTGAAGCTGATTCATAGCTTTTGTGTGAAAGTCATGGAAAATGAAGAGCAAATGTAAAGCTATACATTGACATTGGTACTTAAAAAATGAAAGTCACAATGCACTTAATTTTTTTAATTGCTAGAGGGCCTCCGGACCCCAAGTGAAATTTTTTGAAGCACAAAGATGGCAGTTATGTGTCGTTTTATTGACCAGTTCTCAATTTGCAAACATATAGAAGCTCTAAGGGAGGATTTTTAAAAAAATGTATCTTTATGAAGAACAAATCAGATGAGACTAATCTAATTCCCTCTCTGACAGAGTGACAGACTCTGTGGTTAAGTGGAAAGCAATAGATATAAGATCTTTATTCCAGTCAGGCTTTTAATTCTTTTAATTTAATCTTATATGACATTAATTAGGGAGCCACAAAGCAGAGTTGAGATCCTGCTATTAGAGCATGGAGTGTGTAACTGCTTGGAAGGTCACACTCAAATAGTAGTTATTAATCGGTCCATGCTGCCCTGAGGAATGAGAGTGGATATTGAGTGATGCTTTAAAATATGCCTAGTTTCATTACTATATCTTTATCAGTGACTGGGATGATTAAGTGGAGCTCTAACTACTTAAGTTCATGGATAACATTAAGTTGAGAATGTAACTGCAAATCTTCACTTCTTTAAAATGACTTTTCTTTTCTCTTTTTGATTCAAACTGGCCTTGGGCTCACTTCCTTTTCTTTCCTTATCATTTTGTATACTGCACAACCACTCCCCTAATTATTAAGCCCTTAGATCACTATCACTCTTAGGAACAAAGCCTCAGCTCTGTTGACGACAGAAATAGAGTTTCAATCAAATAAAGATAACGGCTTGCAGCTCCAAGTTCATGAAGTCTGAATGACTCTACCAGCATCCCCTTGAAAACAGACAGGACACCATGGGTTACATCAAGACCTCACACAATGATCAACTGCTTTCTACCCTAGCTTCGACCAAACAGTAGAGCCCACAACCTCAGTTCCCTTAGCTACCATGACTAATGAGTTTTCCCCTGTATAACCAATCTCCTAGAGGCCATCAAGGAGCCAGGATGTTAAGGTCCAGCCTACCTGTATCTCTATGCTGGGTGCCATTTTATTAAATAAACCTCTACTTTCTTTGTTGCTAACTCTTGTCCATGACTTCGATGTGTGCAGGCAAAACAAACCCCTTGAGTTCCTTAACAGGAGGGGTAACTGTTCTTAAAAAAAAAAAAAAAAAAAACCTGAAAATTTAAGTGACCTTCTTAAGATGGGGAAGTGGCTTGTGAAAACACAAGAAAGGAAAAAAAATGTTTAGGAACAAATAGAAAGAGGGAGACCAAACAAAAATTCTTTATTAACTGAAAATAGAAAATTGTAGGACTACTTTTAGGTAGCCACGATGGAGAGAACAATAAAAGTAGCCCACAAACAGCCTAATTTTTAAATATTTACAGTCTTCCCAAATTACTACCCTGTTAGAAAGAATATGGAGATAATTCCCCTTCCAAGTAGAATTTGGCACTTTCCACTCCTTTCAGCTTAGCTACTGATTAGGAATTCAATATTACAAATCCATTTTTATTTAATATTCTAGTCTAGCCATACCCTTGAATTTATTTCTGCATCACTAGAAGGCATAGAAAAGACTTCTTGGAAGATTAAGAAGATTCTATTCCTATTAATATCCCTTATCTACTTGCTTGCTCAATGGGGTGCATATTTGTATTCCTTGACCCTATTTTGCCGGAACTACTAATCTTGGTTTCTTTTATCTTGCCCTTCTTTTTTTTGCCTGAATGTCATAGTAATGATTTTCTTTACCACTCTAGGTCCTATGGTTCATAATCAGTAGGTGAGTTGCCTCACCTTAATTTATGGGGATGAGTACTCTGGCTACCACAACATTGAATTGGGATTTAATAACACCGTTCTTACAGATTCCTGGATTTCTGCATGTTTTGACCTCTAACCTCTTATCAGACAAGGACTTGTCAGTTTTGACTGCTTGCCAAGACTTTACAGAGCACCTAACCTTGATTTCTGGTGGTTTGTTGCTGTTGTTTATCTATCTCCAAACTGATCTCATGGCTGCAGACTTTTGACATCTCATGGCCACCTTCTTTAAACTATAGACACAGAGTAGGTCTCTGTTCCCATGACTACCTTCTATGTGAATATTTTAAATGATATTTGTTGGGGTCATTTCATTTTATTTTTTCATTCAAAAACATAGTGAAATTGAAACTGTACAAACAACTTTTCAGATGTAGTGAAAATTCCTCCTTATATTTCCTCTTCTCATCCTGCTGAACTGTTTTTGGATAATAGTTTGGCATATAACCACCCAGATATATATAGCTATAAATTATATATATATATATATATATATATATATATATATGTGTGTGTGTGTGTGTGTGTGTGTGTGTGTGTGTGTGTGTATGTGTGTGTGTGTGTATATATAAATTATTTTTAGCAAAATTTTATTATAACATTCTACAACTTGCATTTTCATTTTATATTTAATCAGTTTCCTTTTGATGAATAATAGAATAATTCTAGGTTTTTTCTATTAAAAACAAAAAAGATATATATATATATCCATAGCCTCATGAACTTATCTCAGGCACTTATATATTTATTTATAAAATAAGTTTATTGAAATTTAATTGATTTAAATTAAAAGAATTCATGAAGATAGTTTGCATGATCTGCCCTAAAGTGTTTTAGCTTTGGGTTAATAGGTAAAATGTAAAATGTGAACTGTTCAAGTTTTCAACATTTTTAGTGAAAAAAAATTCTTTAAAATTTAAACATAAAAATATGTAACAATAATAGTAGTATATCTATAATTTATATTAAAAAAAACTAATCAGCAATATCTGAAATCTTTCTTTCTAAAGCTGAATTACTGTCATGATTAACTTTATAAGCCAAGGAGAATAATTTTTAACACTACTGTTATTTTTGGAAAAAGTATTCTTTCCTCAAAACAACCCAATGTTTGTCTTCTTGATTATTTTTCAAATTTGGTATATAGTTAAATTCAATATTGGGGATTTCTCTCAAAGAACTTCTTTTTATAGATGCTTCAACTAAAGATACATACCTCTATTCATATAACATAATTTTTAAAATGTTTCAAAATAAATTATGAATGCTTTAAAGCATGACTATATATTTTTTTAAGATATAACCTTTATCAGTGTCTTTGGGGTTCTGATATTATCTATTAAAATTTGACATTTCAGATTCACAGACCTAAATTTTCCACTTTAGCCTATTCTATTTTGAAATTCAGTTTCCAAAATACCAGAAGTTTTCCTTAAAGGCTAAAATCCAAAGCTTTATAACAGAAGCACTCTTTTCCACATTTTCTGTTATAAAATTTTAGATTTTCTGGTTAAATAGAGATGTTTACTTGAAATAAATGTAAGTCTGAAAACGTGGTATGGGCTTACAATTTAATTAAGTTTCCCGCATAAAAACACTTTTGAGTAAGGTAGTTGATGTAGAAAGTATTTTTCTTTTTGAAAAATAAAAAAAATAAATAAAAAAAAAACGCTTTGAAGCATTTTATGTGTACTTTTACTTGTACAACAGTACAAGTGTAAAATTGATTAGAGATTAAAAATACAGACATCCCAGTAGTCAGAAGAAGAATTGAAAAGAAACGGGCAATCATAGGAAAAAAATGAAAAAGCATTCAAAATTATAACAACATTATTCAACATTATAGAGCTCTCCATGTTTGTAAAGATGTATGTGAACATTGTTCTTCATTATTCTTCTGTGACGTGGTAAGGGAGATCTTCAAGATAAATCATGTTAAAAAGACAGAAAAAGAGAACAAATGTAGATGGCTTTCTTTGAACAGCAGTGAGGTGAACAGAGATACAAAACGAGAACACTTGGAGAATTAAAACAGTTTGAGATCAATTTATTTTTGTATATCCTGTTGGATTTTGATTTTTCATGACTTAATTTGAAAAATTCTTTGTGGGAGCAAGTTAGAGGCCATATTCAAGTTAGAGCCTATGGTACCTATTTTAGTCATTGTATTATCTAGGGAAAAAACATTTAGCAATGCATACAAGAAACAGATAAATATCTCCAGAAAGTCATCTTCTATGTAGAGTTAATTGTATATAAAAAAACCTAAGATACAGTCTTAAGGTAGAAGATACAATATTTCTGTAGTTAAAGAAGGTAAGTTTTATCAGGAGATATAGCTGATGTCAACAGATTCAGGAGTCTTTGCCTCTAGAAAGATTTTCTTGGTCCTCTCTAAATTCTCTTGGCTAGTAGCCAGAATCCTTTTTTTTCTGAACCCTTAATGTATCCTGTAAATCAATACTTTGGGGTACATGCAAACCTTTATTGCACCTGTTTTTCACATATCTAACTCCTTGCACACAGTGCAAGCATCATATTTTATTGAACTATCTACAATACATATTACAGTACCCAACATCTTACAAACATTAAATACTGTTAATTATTTGCTGAACTTAAAAATCCTCATTTATATTTTAATCACAAAATTAACATGTAGACATATATAAGCACTATATATGTGTGTGTTTGTTTTACATAGATAGATAGATAGATAGATAGATAGATAGATAGAGATAGAAAGTGAGAGAACATTAAAATATACATATAAAATGCAGACACCTATAAGGAAATTATATGAAGTCTGGCCCATGGACTGGCTGCCAGGTCTCAAAATGTTAGTTATTGGTCTGAAATGAGATAAAGTATTTGAGCCAAAAAGTAAATCAGATATAGAACTAAACACAATATTTAGTTAAGATGACTTTTTTCTTTTCATAGCAAGCCATTTTTGATGAGGAAAGCGGTGACTTGATTTATATACTGGCACAAGTTCCTGATCTTGTTGAGGACCAGCATTTCAAGTAGAATAGAAATACAAAATGAATGCATGTAACCTACATGCCTATAGATCTATCTATGTTCTATTAGAACTTTTTAACATTTAAACAGTGTTGACTGTGCAGCTAATTGCAATGGAAGATGATTCACTGCACTATCAATATTTCATTAAAGCACCTACAATGAGAGACTACCCCAACTTTGTGATAATATAAAAATACTAAAATGAAGTATTATATAAATGATAACAGAAAAATGGGCAAAAGACACAACTGGGTTTTTTAATGTGAATGCCCATTAATATGACAATGAATTCAATCTCTTAATAATCAGATAAATATGAATAAAAACTATAATGTTATTTCTTACCTATTGAATTTCCTCAACTTAAAAAAAAATTAACATTATCATGTGCTGGCAAGAATGTAAAGCACCAAATAACACTCATCCATGGACAGTGTCTGAGAGGGTAAATATGTACAACACATAACTTCTGTCTTTTTTCAAGACTCCTCTATTCTACCATGATCCTTTCCTCTTTTGAATTTCTTTAGTGTCTATAACATTTAGTCATCTTTATTATTGTCCATTTAGTGCACACATACTTTTAACTATACTCTGCCTTGTATTGTTGTTTTGATTTCTTTCTTTGCTTATTCTCTCTCATTTTCCCAAATAGTTTGTAAAATCCTGGAGAGCAGGAAATATAATTTGAACATGTAGTTTATACTTCACAGTCTTTAATCCCTCTCAGAATCCAATACAATACACTTTATGTAGTATATATGTTAAATTCATATCTGTAAATGAGATTGAAGAATAATGATGCATTAGTCTAAATGCAGTGGAGAAGGAAGCTGGTAAAGAGCAAAGGAAGGTTTTTACTGTCCTTGAGTCCAAAGATATATATTACTTGAATACTCTGGAAATGAGGATCAGTGGTCTATTCACAGACTTAATTTATTCCTAGAATAAGAAAGAATGAAAATGAAAACTTTCTTGTGCATGCATTGGGAGAGGGGAGGATAGGACAGAGAGATCACAGAACTAAAAAATACGAGAGCAGAAAGTGGTTAAAAGTAAAATTGAGGATCAATCACTTTGTCAATGAGGTCCAGGGAAGTAAATGTGAGATTGCATAGCTGGATATTCAAAATCCCTTGTCACCAAGTACTTTAAAAAACAAATAAGATATTTTTAAAGAGGAATTAAATAAGAAAAGTCGAGTTTATTGATGTTTGGGCATAGTTAAGATGTTAGCCTTAGAAGCACAAGAGAAAATATGTAGCTTAAAGGAGATATTTACCCAAGATGAGAAACGAGAATCTAAATATTTAATTATTCTAAGTAAATGGTAATGCTGAAAACGATTGAATTACACTTTTTCTCGACAAGTAGGAGCTGGTTTCATTTTAAGATAGGCAGCCACAATAGGTAATATTCCCATCATGTCACTGGTACAGACAGCCTTGTGATAAACTGATAACTAAGCGCTATTACTGGTAACACATCCCCACTGACATCATGCTTCTGAAATACTCCTTGCTACTTTCACTCCGGATAGTTGTAGTCTGCTAAGTGGCCAGAATAAGATTAAATTGTGGCAAAGGGCTACCAAAGTTCTGTGACTTCTCTAAAAACATGTTCAGTTGTCAAAGTCAAAAGGAATCAATTGGCAGTCATACTCTATTGTACTATTACATTCTTTTGTATTGTTTGGTAACAATAAAGTTTGAATCAGTTGGAAAGTTATTAAAGCTCATGTCTTTAAGAGAGACTTGATTTCCATTACATTTTATTTTTTCTAAAGATAGTCTTAGTAGGAGTTTTGAATTAATAATAACTTGAATTTCTGATAGGATAACTTTACTAAATATTCATAGCATTTAAATATACCTCACACTTTTTGAAAAATAACAGGCAAATATACATATCAGATGAATATAAAGAAAAAAATGGAAACCACTTAGATTCGGCTATTCTTTATGTAACATTTTTCTTTATATAAAATTAGGTAGTCATACTTTGAGAGGCAGATAAAAGGGCTGATTGCATGATAACCTGAGAACTAGACATTATTATGTAATAAAGCAAAACTGACATCCGGATTAATAAATAATCTATATTTTGATTCAAACTTCTTTGGAAAATGTATACTTTAAACCATTTTCCATGGCACTTTTGTGTGGGCACATGCAGGACTGCTTTCATATGCGAACGGGGTGGTGCTCAGAAGAGTTAACTGTAATGTAAGCCTTGAATCTCCCGCTTTCTTGTATGATTACAAGGAAATAATTTACTCTTTCTTTGCATTTTATATTTTAAAATGTAAAACTCTTATAATCAAAGATTTTTGTGAGACTAAATTAGATAGGTGACAAAAGTATTTTAAGATCTTCGGATGATAGATGCTATATAAATACAAGATACAGGTATCAGTATGCATTTTGATAGAATATTATTGTGATGACTATAAATACAAAAATGTATATTTGGTTACTCGATCAGTAGTTGACATGTTTATTTCAGAAATTATCTAAACTTCTAAGATTAATTATCATCTACTCAGTGTGACAGACTTAACCTTCACACGGCAACTTTATGATTATTCTTGTGAAGCATGAATTCTATGCACTCTGTTTCTGGATTTGTGTTAAAAAATAAGCTTCTTGTTTGCAAGATGCTATCTAATCTCATATACTGAAGAGAAAACAATCAGCCCATATTTATTTCACTTGGGAATCCCATAATAATGACTCAGACTCTGAGTCAAGGATGTGTTATAACAGTCTTCCTTCCTTTAAAATAAATATTTATGTTTTATCTCTAGGTCACATATTATTTTGGGTGTAATTGAAACTGTTTCATACAGTCCCTGGTTTTTCTGTGACTATTGCTACTTTAACAGATAAAGGCTTTTAAAAAACCTTTTCTTAAAAAAAAATATATATAAAATCATCCAAAGTCTTACAAATTTTGATGGGCTTTCAAACCTTCTTGGAATTATTTCAGATTGTATGCTTTATATAACACATGGGACACATTGACCTTATAGCTAAAGATACTTCTAAAAAAATAATTTTGAGTTCTGAAAATGTAAGTGTGGATGTGTGTGTGCGTGTGTGTGTGTGTGTGTGTGTGTGCTTTCTTATCCTTTTTAAAGTCTACATTTTATGAGAGTATGTGGGAGGTTAAATCTACAATAAAATTATGAAATAAAAGAGCATAAGCAAATTGGCCAAGCTAATTGTTAGTATAACTCTATTTTCTATTACATATTTTCTTTGATTACAATAGATGCTATCAAATTGTCTTCTTAGTGTCTCTTTACTTCAGGTATTTTAAAATTCTTATTCAGAAAACCACAAGAGTGAAATTATAGTATAATTAAAGATCTTAGATAATTAGGATTAATTTTGCATTTTGTATCTTACTCTGAAGGAAATGAATTGTTTTCAAGTGTTCATAGTTTATAATTGAAGCTTTAGTATCCTAAGAAACCTAAAATATGCAATAATCTTACAGCCTTTTTAAATCGACTACGTACAAAGACTCAGAATCATTGGTTAATACATAAGATTCTTGAACTGTCATTTCTGGTATTAGTGAAATGTCAAAATGTATTGCTGGGTATAGAAATAAGAAATATTACATTTTAGGATCAAAGAGAAATCTAAAATCAATTGTGTTTAAATAGCATCATGAAGTAGCACCCTTTTCTGGAGGTTCCAGCATCATCTGGCATTAAAATGGAGAGCTGATCTTTATCTCAAGAGAACATCCTAGCAAAATTAAACAGCAATCAAAACACCTCTGATGATGGAAAGCCTACCTACCTCCATGGTTCAGTCTAGATATTCCAGTCAGCCCTGTTACCTCACTCCACCATGAAAAGGGCTTGCCAGTCCATCAGTAAAACAGACAGGATAAGGGTAAGAGGGTATGTGCCCTTGACAATATAGAGTTTAATTACTGAGTACAATGAGACTTCAGGCTATCTGGAGTCGAGGATCAGGATGGTTATAGTTTAGTAACTCCTCTTTCTAGAAAGGTTGACTTTTATGACCTTTGAGTCTTTATATTATAGTTATATATTTTTTTTCTTAAAGATTTATAAATGCAATTGTTATCAGTTAGAGCTTTTTTTTTTTTTTTTTTTTTTTCATTTCAGAAAAGTGTCCTCACAGTTAGTTAAAAAGCTAAGGTATTCTCTACTAAGCCTTCATATTTTATTTATAGAAGAGATGAAAGGTATTCCAAACACTGGAGTCAGATTCTTTAAGTTTGAAATACAGGCCTACCATATATCATAGGTTTAATCTTAACCTGGAATGCTTCAGTCTCTCATCTGTAAAATGAGAATACAATAAGTACTTACTTGAAAAGATTATTGTAAGGATTAAATTAGATAATATATGTAAAGAGCTTAGAACAGTGCCTGGCAATTAATAGGTTCTCAAGAAATTCTAGCTGTAATTTTTACTATTACTATTATTAAAAAGTAAAGTCATTTAATCCTTATTCAAATCTTCCTTTTTTGCCTTAAGAGATAATAATAATAAATATCTGATTTCCTATGCCACAGCAGTGTAGAAAGTTCAAACTTTATAATTAGATATATATTCAGAGGAGGTGGAGAAAAAAATGAAGACATAGTAAAGTGGTAGAGGCATAGTTCCAAAGAAGGAATAAGTGGCTGTTAGATAACAGAAAAAGCTTTCAGGAATTATCACTTCTCACATATCTGGGTCATCTGAGACTATTTGATGTAAAGGACATGGCACTATTTCAATATTTCCTATGGGAATTAAAATATTAAAATAAAGTAAATAATATTTTATGATGAAGTTTCTTAAGTCATTAAAAATGGCTTAAATTGCTTTCAGTGCATTGTGATAAAGCATGCCAATATGTCTCTAAAGTATTTCAGTGAGGGCTTTTTTGAAAAGCAGCCTAGTTTACTGAAGAAAATCGCCTATTCAGAAATATAGTTTCATTTTAAAACCACATATTGCATTTTGTACTTAAGTAACTCATGTCTTCTTTGCACCTGCATTGCCTGCTTATTTAAGTCCCACACCCAATTACAAGTTCTCTCCCAGCTGTAGCAGTTATGTCTGGGTGTGGCACCTACAGGAGCTGTGTCCTACATGAGTGTATATATCAAGCCCAGTGTAATGGACCATCTCTGCACTTGCCTTCTCTGATGCCACTCAGCGATGTCCCTGCTAAGGACTCTCCTGTCTATGAAGCTACAAGGAGGACACTTTACCAATCCCAAGGGACTCACCATTGGAACAATTTGCCCAAGTGGTACATGAACTGTTCTCCACCTCCATAACCACTGTGTTGGAAGCACTGCCCCCTGGAGGCCGTAATGAACCAAAGCTACATTTAACTCCATGTTCCACCCTGCTTCTCTCAACATATTTTTCAAAATTATATATGTAATTTACTGAGAACTTATTGTTACTGAACAGAAAGTGTTCATCCACCAGGAGCCAAACACTGAACACTGAGAATTGCAGTGCAGAGAGATTGGCTATTTTATTATGAATGACACCACCCAGGAGAACAGAATGCTCAAAAGCCTGAACTTTTCCATAGTTTATGGACACGGGGTTTTACAGAGCAAAAATCGTGTGTCATTATGAGCAACAAATTTGGGTCACATGTCTTGCTGATTGGTCAACAATGAGGTAAAGGTGGCAAATCATTATTTCAGATCTTGAGGTTGGCTTTGGTGTTTTTCAGTCTGATTTCATCAGGATGTTGCCGGGAGGTTGTTCTGTTTTGGGGCTTAGGAGTTGAAAGATAGCTTAGGCCTATATCTTGTGACCCTTACTCAAGGCAAGGCCATTGTTTCTTGCTGCCTCAGGGGGTTAATGACTAATAAGGCAAAGGGCTAAGGCTTTTGGGGCATGCTATGAAGAAATTGAATAGAGTGCTGGGGCTACATATTAAATCAAAATTATACTTTAAATCACAACCCTTGGTTTCAGTTGGTTGTTTGCTTTGGAGCTTAAAAACATTTTAACAATTCATGTTACTAGATTATCATGATGTGCAGGAGCAGAAGCAATATATTTTATAACCCTTACTCATTGTATGTTATTATTATTTCTGCTGTCTTGATTATTTTTCCCATAGTCTAATAAACCTAGTCTAAGCTATTCCTATAATGATTAAAACAGTGCTATAGACTTTCTTCTTGTGGCTGTTAGTCCAAACTAGTGTTAGGAATTTAAGTACACATAAAGGATAGGGGAATGAAGGCCCAACCCCTCTTAGGACCTCTCTGAAATGCCTATTTTATGTTAAAGATTATCATTACATCCTGAAATGCCAGGAAGTAAAAAACACAGAAATAAACACTGGGTTAGTCCAGCCACAAGTGCTCTCACAGTTAGTAGGTATACTGTCCTTCCTTGACCTTAGCCTCCTTATGTTAGGTAGCTAGTCAAACATGAGAGAATAAAGGAATAGGGACCCAGCCAAGAGACCACTAAAGAACACCTGTTGGTAGTTAGAGAATTCCCCCTGAATCTCTAGAAACAAAGGACGGGAGGGTAAGAATCTTATTGGCCTAACCTGGCCACAGGTGCCTCTACAAAAGGTCATTATAATGCTACATTTATTCCTGAAGTTCATGAATCTAATTAAACTGAATTTTGGGTAAGCACATGCACATGAGGCAAAGTGTTATATAACAGCCAAGGGTCAGTCAAAATGACCTCACTTGCCAAATCACCTAAGAATGGCTTTGTAATCACCCATCACAGCCCCAAATATAATGTAACCTTTCCCTCCCTCCGGGTTACAGCTCTCCATCTTCCCTGGCTGTACCCCATACCCCTTTGGGGTATGTTACCTCATTTCCACATGGTTAGCCAGTTTTAGGTATGACCTGTCTTCTACCTCATAATGTGCTTTTAGTAAACAAATATTTCTCATGTTCATTAAGTTGAAATTCATTTCTTCTGCAGTGTAAAGGACCTAGAGGTGTGCTATCAGAACTCCGATCACTCTAACAGTAAGTTATACCATTATCGTAGTATAATACACATGCCCAGAAGTGCATGAATTTAATTATAATAGACTGAATTCTTGGTAACTGCATGTAAGGTAGACAAAGAGTTATATTACAGCCTACTGTCAATGAAAATGACCTCACATGCCAATTATCTAGCACCATCCCAGTAATTATCCATTATGGCCACAATATAAGGTTTACTTCCTGAATTGTAGTGTGCTATGGCCATCTCAGTTGTACTCTATCCTTTGAGATGCACTTTAATAAATCTTATTTTTTTCTAAACCTCACTGATCTGTAACTACTACATCAGCGGAAAGGACTAAAGTCCTCTGAGCAACACCAGGGCAACTTCAAATTTGGATTGCCCCAATGGTAACAATACGACTGTTAAAGAGACCTGATTCTTGGCTCGGCAAAGCTTCGAACCTAGTAGAACAAGAAGGCAAGTAAATTAGTTATTATATTCATGCACCAATTAACAAGGAGAAATGTTCTGAGATGTGTTCCTTATTGTGCATACATAATGAAGTGCACTTAAACGAACTAGATAGTACAGCCTAAGACACACCTAGACAATGTGTTATAGCCTATTGTTTTGCAGAGAAGAAAAAATAATTGTCCCTCTACTTTTCTGGGTTCTTGGCTGAAACTTAGCTACAATAAAAGACTGATTAACAAGAGCAAAACAAACAGAATTTTCATAACATGTATACCTCCTATATCCATGACAGTGACCCAAGAAAATCGAATAACTTGCCAAATGATTGAAGCTACCACTTTAAATATCATCTTCACATGAAGACAAAGATGTTGGAAGTGTGAAGAGAGGGATTAGTTATGGGAGGTTACCAGGAAAAGCACAGTAAAACAAGGGTAAGGTTGTAATGTAGATTTAAGTCTTTTAGTCTTTTGCATTGATAAGCATATCTAGAGATCATTTTTCCTCTTCCTAGTCCAACCACTGAGGTACCCGTACAAATAGAGATTTCCCTTACATATGTAAATGTCTTTTACAAAGGGCAACTTCCTCTTGGTTTTCAAAGCTTCTCCCATATCTGCTGTTTCTTAAAATTAACCACGCTAAAATAAACTGTATGCCAAAGAGACATTTTGAGATGACAGATTTTGTTTCTCTGTAGCTCCTAGGCTACAAACATGTACAGTGTGATAATTTACTGAATACTGAAGACAAATGTAACACAATGGTATTTATGTAATGCATTGTGTTAAGATATATGAAAGCTATAGCTATGAAACCACTAAGTGTTAGAAATTTTTCAGTTCCATTTTGATCTTCTGGTGAGACAGGAGGGCAGCTTCCTGCTGCTGAGTTAGTCAGAAAGGTCAGCTGTTAGAGCCTGGTAAGTTTCACAAGAATATTTGCCCTAGAGTCCTACCTATCAGCAGAGTCTTAGGAGGCAAACTACATAGGTCCACATAGGAACAACAAGGGACCTTCCCTATCACTGTGCATGCTCAGTAAGGTCTAAAATTGTCCCTAAGGTGACCATTCCCTAATTTAAATTCCAAAAATCATATCCAGGGATGGAGATATACTATGCCACTGAGACATGCGAAGCAGAAAGAGGCATACAGTCACACTGCACAGGCACCAAGAAACCTACACCTTTACATGCCTAGACATGGCTTTTACTTGCCTACCACCCTTTAAACCCCTGTCCCAACTTCTCTCGAGGAGCCACCTAAACCTTCCCTTTCTCAGTGTTGCTTCTTCTTCTGCACAAGCTTAATAAACCTTTGCCTCTTGCCTGAACATTTTTTGTGGTCTCTCTCTTGATTTCCATCCTGGGAGACTGAAAGAAACCAAGACACTGGTAACAATGGGACCACCTTCACATGTTTACCACAGTGGGTATCCAGGGTATGATTCTGTGGATCCTGAGAAGGAATTTATCTGCTGAGATGAACTCCCCGTGGTCAACTCAGTGCCCATGATTTATACATAATAGAGCCTAGTGAGAATTTGCTGACAGGGGCTTCTCATGCACTCTGTATAACTGGAAGAATCTCAGACTGAACTCTCAGCTTCCTGAACTGTGCCCTGATTGTTTACACAGTCTTAGTAAGCCTCTAGAGGGAAACTCTAATGGTAACTTTCAACCAAAGGACTGAGACCTGCCCTGTCCAATCAGAATTCCATAAAATTGGATATCTCATTTACATAAAATTGAGCTAATTGAGAACCTGGGTAGAAACTTCTGCTTTAAAAGACGACCTCCACTTTGTCTCGATGGAACACTATTTAAGTTGCTATCTGAATTTGTTTCTCCTGGGCTGCAGCTCCTTTTTGGTCAAATAAATACTTTTGATTCTTTATTGTAGTCTAAAATTAATTTTGTTTACAATTGTATATATAAGGAAGCATTTAGGACTGCTAAAGCTGAGGATCAGATAATGTTATATTTAATCATTTCCTGATTACCGCAGCTGCCTCTTCCTCAGTACCAGGTTACTGAAATTCAATGACTTGACAGGCAGTTTAATTTTGATATTCGGAAAGGTGGCTGTACAATGGGTGGATTCAGGAGTACAATATCTGGGAGAAATTGATGCACTGAAGTCTACATACATGTTTAATTATATTAAATGATGCCAATTTTACCAAATTTTACCAATTTATTATTATTACCCATTTATATTCTCACCAACAGTGTGTGGCAATTCCCCTTGTTTTGCTTCTTCATCGACATTTAATATTGTTCATTTTCTCTCTTAATATTTGAAAATCTGAAACATGCTTTAAAAATTTTTAATAATACATAGATATGCTTATGTCAATATGCATATCTTTTATTATAAAAATTAATCTGTTTAATATAAAAATATAATTTGGTAAATTATATAGTTATGACCTATGGACTAGCTTCCATAAAATCTTTTAAAAAGATAGATGTGCATATATATCAATATAAGTTTTTTGATATATGTGTAATAAAATTTTACCTATTTATAATAAAAATGAACTTGGAAAATTATACAGTTGTGTCCTCTGAACTATTTTACAAAAAAATCTTAGCTAAATATATAATCAATACACATGTATGTCTATCTAAGATTTTATTTCGTATAGTTCATTGGACTTAACTGATTTACCCAATTATTACAAGGCAAACACCACGTAATTAATACCTGGATCAAGATATAGAAAATTTCCAGCATACTACAGCTTCCTTATGCTCCTGTGCAATAAAAACCTGTTCTCTTTTGATCACCATGTGAAATTGTCTCTTAAGGAGAAAGAAGCATAATACTAAGCTTGCTTTTTTCCTGTGTAATTCTACTCTATCCCAAACTTTTAGCTCATCCAATTATTTTAAGTCATGAGAACAATTCTTTCAATTTTTCCCTGGTTGCAAATAAGGAGCAAATATGGGTTTTGATTGTCTGTTTGTTGTTTTGTTTCTTTTGTTTGTTAAGTTGTTGTTCCCGGAGTTTATCTTTAAATTTTCTTTCACTCAAATACTTAGCTAGAGTGCTGACAAACCAATTCTACTTTCTAAAGACAGTCAAGGTGAAAGTTATTTATTCCAATGCAGTTCTGGTAATATTTAAACACCTTTACATCCATGAATCCTATAAGGATGCTAAGCACTTAGAAGGGGCTTTTCATTTTCACAGCAGTATTTGGCATACACAGACAGGTCAAGTATTATATGAAGATAATAAAAATAAAGCAGTCTACAATGAGAAAAGAACCTATTATTAATTTTTATGTGAGGCTCTACTTGTAGTGAAAGAAATATGCTGCTTCATGCAGGATTTTATAGAAT
This sequence comes from Eidolon dupreanum, assembly GCA_028627145.1. Lineage (NCBI taxonomy): Eukaryota > Metazoa > Chordata > Mammalia > Chiroptera > Pteropodidae > Eidolon > Eidolon dupreanum. The sequence goes on along the minus strand of CM053503.1, from coordinate 101,526,559 downwards.
CATATTGCTAGGAGGGACCTAAGAAATCAACTAATCCAATTCCTAAAGGCTTAGGGAGGTGAACTGATCTACTGATGACTCCTGCATTTATATGTGACTTTTCCTTGTCAGGAAAATACAATAACAAAAAACAAGGGGTAGAAATTGTAGACAGATGATGGTATGTATGTATGTGTATATATATAAATATATATGTATATATGTATATAAATAAATATGTGTGTGTATATATACACATACATATATTGTATATATATATATAATATATTATATATATCTATCTCAAACTAGGCTTTCAGTTCATTTTTTTAATTTGTAAAAAATACAGGCAACTGAAGAATGGAGAAAACTAAAAATGCAGACTTGATAATATTCATTTGTCATTTTTGTATTCATTTTCATAAATAAATAGTTAAAAATTTTTTTTGTTCTCTACAGCCTGTTGCCTTTTCTTTCTTTTTTGAAGTAATCACTAATATACAGTCAGCATATACCCATTCAGTCAATTTAAAAATATTGATGCATACTTTTTTTTATTTTCACATGATTTTTCAATTTTTCCATATGTATGAATTAAACCATTTGGTATATATTTTTAGAATTTACACTTTCTCCATCTCACACCTGTTCTGATGACAATTATCAAAAATATAAGAGATAACAAATTTTGGCAAAGATGGAGAAAAGGGAACCCTTGTACACTGTTGGTAGAAATGTAAACTGATATAGACACTATGCAAAACAGTATGGAGAGTCTTCAAGAAATAAAAATAGAACTATCATAGAATCTAGCAATCCCGCTTCTAGGTATATATCCAAAGAAATGTAACCATTACTGCAAAGAGTTATCTGTACTCCCATGTTCATTGCAGCATTATTCTCAATAGACAAAGTATGGAAACAACCTAAGTATCCATAGACAGATAAATGGATCAAGAAAATGCAGTGTATATATACAATGGAATAGAATTTAGCCTTAAAAAATAAAGAAATTCTGTCATTCACGAATGTGAATAGAGCTGGAGGGCATTATGTTAAGTGAAATAAACCAGACAGAGAAGAATGAATACTACATGATATCATTTATACGTGGAATTAAAAAAAAAAAAAGTTCGAACTCATGAAAACAGAAAGTGGAAAAGTGGTGACCAGGGATGAGGGACAGAGAAAATAGAGTTTGGTAAAAGGGTACAAACTTTTAGTTATAAGAATAAGTTTTGAGCATGTAATATATAACATGATGGTTGTCATTAACACTGTATCATATGATTGAAATTTGCTAAGAGAATAGAATTTTAATATTTTCACCAAAAAAATGGTAAAAACAAGGTGACAGATATGTTAATTAACTCAATGGAGATAATTCTTTCATAATGTATGCATATGTCATATAATCACATTATATACTTTAAATATCTTATAATTTTATTTGTAAATTATATCTCAATAAAACAAAAAATATTTACAAGATTTCTATATATTCTGGGCAAGAATCCTTTTTATGTATATTGTAAATATATCTTTTATTAAGATTCTAAACATATGCTATAGGTGAAGTAGACAGCTAATTTTATTTTATTGAGGTCAAAGAACATGTATTTTATTAAATGCTTTATGTCCTATTCAGTTTTTGTAAATTATCTGTGTTTTTTAAAAAAATCTTTATTCTATATAAAAGGATATGAGTTTGTATATATGCTTATTAGATCAAACTTATTTTTAGTATTATTCACATCTTCTATGTTCTTGATCATCTTTAATGTATTTGATCTATCAATATCTAAGTGAGTATATTTTAGATAGATTGATTACTACATTTCTATTGTATTTAAATATTATGAGCTAGGCTGTACGTTATATGAAATTATAACATTATTTTACATTCTTAAGGGATTAGATTCTTTATCTTCTAATTATATCTTTTTGTATTTCTTGTTAATGCTTTTGCCTTAGATTCTATTGTGTCTGATAATAATATCACTACTCCAGATGTTTTCTATTAGTATTTTACAGTAAAACTTTTCCCCCTTTATTTTATTTTTCTAGTGTTTCTGTAAATTATATATTATAAAATTGTTATGAAATCTCTAGCTTTTATTAAGTAAGTATAATACATTAGCATTTTGGGTCATTACTCATCATTTGAACTGATTTCTATGATTTTTCTCTGCTACTAACCAAGATTTTACTTTGCTTCTCTTTCTTCTTTTCATATTTTCTGTGGGAATTTCATTATTTTTTCTCTCACTGCTTTGGAAGTCAACCATTACATTTCTCTTATTGTTGTGATTATCTTTAAATTTTAACAGGCATACATAATGGTGTTTTTTCTTTTTATTTTTCCCAATGTTCTTATGGGTCTCAGATGAAAAGTATTAAATTAATTGTAATCCTTAGTTCAAGACACACTCTGAACATAGCCCTTTTCTATGTATCTGTGTCTTTTGATTTATTGTAATGTAATAAATCCATCATTCTACATAAAGTCTGGGCCTTAAAAATCACTTAGATCTACTTATGTGGTCCTCCATAATTCCATCCCATTACTACTCCTTTAAGAAAAAACTTTGTGAATCCCAAATTTATTATTTCTCTGTTTTCCCTTTCTATAGCTTTATCTATACTTTGTGTATTTCTAAATTGACTTCAGTTGTTTCTAACATTTTATAAAAGTATTTTTGCTCTATATAATATTTATAAAATTACATTTTTATTTAATATTTATATTTGTTAATATTTTTGATACTGCTCTAATTTATTAATTTTAACTGGAATCCTTTTTTTACCAACTCTTTTTCAATTATGTGAATTGAAATATATTTTTAAAGATTATAATGTGTCTATTTTTTAAGATGTGTTTGGTGAAAAAGTTTTTAATATTTCTATGAGAAAATTATTTTCTTATAGTTTATAATTTATAGTTAAGGCTTTTCATTTTTTATTTTAAAAACTTTCTCTAAAATTATAAGATAATAACCTAAATTTTTAGTTGAGTTTTTCAATATCATTTGCCATGTAAGACTTTAATCCATTTGGTTGTAATATTTCATTCATTGTGAAGAAAAAGCTCCATAAAGAGCTCCACAAAAGGCCTGATTCCCAGAGTATAAGTCATTACTAGACCTATCCGGCAATTCCATGGTAACCCCCACTTATAGGTCTCGACTTTCTTTGACCTGAATCAGAGTTCATTCATTGTGAAAATTATTTATTTGTCAAATATGAAAGCTACATTTTTTAAATATCGAAGTTCTCTGAGGTGGTGATAACAGCTGGGACAAACAAAAAGCTACCCCAAAAATTTAAAAGTCAAAGCTAGGGTGCTAGATATCTATAAAGAGTTTTGAAAAACTTCAAAATGGATGTAAAAGAACAAATGAGAAGGCCCTAATCTCTTTCCTCCGCCTGACTTGAGGCTCTGCACAAGTAGAAAGAAACAAAACAAAATAAAACAAAGCTAAAGGTAGACTTGGATACTCTCTGCTGGAACATTGAAGGTATATACCAACAAATACATAGAGTATGTTGGCAAAGGATGAGAGACATTCTAGTCCAAGGCATTTAAGGAAGTCTCTTTCCAATCATTAGCTGAACTATGTAAGGTACTTGAGTAAAGACTTAAGTTGCTGGATATGACAAAACACGCACACTTTAGAGGATTAGTCTAGGATTGTTGTTTGATGAAAAACAGTAATTTATACACATAAGAAGCTCAATTAAGTCCAATTAGGATTAATTCAAAAAAATTTCACATAGTCACATCGTAATCAAACTTTGATAAAACAAAGAAAGCATTTTGAAATCAGCAAGAGATATCCAACTTATCACATACAAGGTGTCATCAATAAAAGCTGACAACAGATTTTTCTATGCAACATTGTTCTGGAGGTTCTAGTTAAAGTAACAAGGCAAGGGGTGGGGAGAAATTAAGGTATCCAGGTTGGAAAAGAAGAAGTAAAACTACCTCTTTTCATAGATGACATGATCTATACAGAGAAATCTTAATTAATTCACAAAATTTATATTAAAACAAATTAATTGTCTCAGAAAATGTACAGGCTACAAGAACAATATGGAAAAATTAATTGTATTTCTACATACTAGCAAGAAACAATAACAAATGAAAGAATAAAATAAAAAACTTAGAATAAATTTAATAAAGAAGTGCAAGATTTAGATACTGAAAACTACAAAGTATTGTTGAAAAAAATTAAGAATGGACCATGAAAACATTATGCTTAGTCAAAGAATCTATCACAAATGGCTATATATATTGTATAATTCCATTTATATGAAATGTCCAGAATAGTCAAATCCATAAGAATAGGAAGTAAATTAGTGGTTGCTGGGGCCTGGTGTCAGAAAAAATGAAGAATGAGTGCTAATGGATATGAGGTCTATTTGAGATGATGAAAAGGGTCTGAAATTAGATAATGATGATGGTTGCAAAAAACTGAGATGGTACTCTTCACTTCGAAAACACTGAATTGTATTCTTTAAAAATAACATTTTTTTTTTGGTATTTTTAAAAAGAATTTTTAAAAGTAGGTAAATGGTATAGGATAAAACTCAGAACAGAGAAAATAAAGGTGTTCAAATATTTTTGTTAGCCTTGACTAAGTTTACCTAACACTTTTTTAAAAAAAGCCATATTAGGAGACTAAAATAGTCAATTGGTATTTTGGTTTCCTTTGGTTTAATAATTTGTTAGCGAATGAAAGCTAAGTAGGACATGGGAATGCAAATGTTCATCAGAGACAAACTTGTGACTTGGTAATTTTAGTACCTGTCCACATTACTTAAAGCTCTAGATCTGGGTTTCTTTGTCAATCATACTACATTCCAAATATCACATCTTAGGATACACATTGCTACTCCATCAAGTAATAGTATTTCATCAAGTAATAATACTTCATCAAATAATAACACTCTGTCAAGTCTTTTTCTATGACAAATATATTCTGGGTTTACACAGGGACAATTCAATACAAAGTTGTATGTGGGTAATTGAAATCATTTGGGGAAGATCTATCACTTGTAAGTATCTGAGGATACCTTGATGGAAGAAACTTTTAGCAAATGATATACTACCTAAATTGACAAATATCGAACCTCTGAATTTTTATTTCATAAAACTCTTCATACCAGTTTTTCAAACCAATTGTTTTACTCTACTTTGCTGAAAAATGGCATTCTCAAAATAGAGGTCAATCGACAATGAACACAAACACTTTTAAAACAATAACCTTGATTTAGTTATGAAAATTAGAAATGTGAACTATTATTTCAAGAACCCTCAATACTAATGTAAACTTTAAAATCCTCTTGATTTCCAGCACCTTTTAATAGTAGTGAAGAGTTTTAATCTCTGAATTAAGAATATCTAAAAACAAAGAGCCAGTAAAACAAAACAACGACTAACAATAGGACTCAGAGTAATTTTCTTGTCTCTGTGAAAAAGATGTAAGAATTGGTTATCTCTAAGAAAATATTTCCATTTTAAATATCACTTTTCTTTGAAAATCTGTTAAATATGTTTATAACCTGCTATAACTATCAAGTCAACATTTACATTTTAAAAGTATTTATTACAAAAAATACATTTTAAGAGTATCAAAAACAACAAAAGGGAAGAATATCTAACCAGAATATATTTTCTGCATGTCATTATTCTGTTTCTCTTCACTTACTATTATTAAATATCCAATGTAATCTCAATGGTTATATTTTTAACATTGATATAACTATTTTACAATTTCCATTTATTATATCATTACATTACTCATGTTGCTAAGAAAGTTTCATAATAATTAAAAGTACTTGTTATTTAATAAAATTAATGCACCGTATTTTATTTAAGCATTTATTTTTTGTATTTTCATTTTTTTAAATGTTGTAATTTTTTAATGCTACTATAATGTGTATCTTCCTGTGTGTAGAATTAAAAATTATTTTTGTGAGATAAATTTGCTCTAGAAGTTGTCTGTTATTTTCCACCAAATAACCAAATCCTTTACTATTGGGAATGAATAAAAGGAGAGAAAGGGGCAGTTAAAACATAGTAGATAAAAGTCTGAAGTAGTTTGAATCCTTTTCCATCATCCGTCATTTACTAACTGCAGGTCCACACTCAGTATATCTAACCTGTCTTAGTTTTTTTTTTTTTTTAAGGAAATATCCATACTGCCTACATTAAGATGGTTACTTACATAAATGCATGTAAATTACTTAGTTCAAAGTGAAGTACATAAATAGTACCTATGATGATGATGATGGTGATGATGATGATGATGATGATGATGATGAAGACAACGATGATGGGAAGGAGAAGAAATATTAACATCATTTTTATTCTTAATGATCTTTGATGCTACATTTCCACTTTGAAACTATATTGACAAACAGTATGTTCTAGCAGCTTTGGCTTAAAGTAATACCGTAAGAAATGTGTGTGTATTGAGAGAAGAGGGGATTTCAGAATAACGAAACATAACTACCCAACAAGGCAGGGAGATTCAGTGAGAACTCCAAGTGAATTATTTATTGTATCTGCATTTTTCCTGAACCTATTCCCTAGTGGTGGCAGATTTTGTTTGTAAATACAATGAAGGCTGATATCAGTACGTTGATTATCCTTAGTATACAAAATACAATAAACACTGAAAACAGTCTCTTGTCAAATCTCCTTGAGAATGTAAAGAAAAAATGCATCTTACTACACACCAGCCATTGGCAAGGCTATGCTGAGTGATGCATCCCTAGATCTTTCAAGTGTGTCTAGGGCAAGCTTCATTCATTAGGTAGAAGGCTTTGTCCACTTTTGTTTTCACCCAGTACACTGAGAAAAAGGTATATGTAACATTCTGGCATTCATTGAGAAAAATCTAAACATAACAATAAGACAAGAGTTGATAGGATGAGACGTAGCTCTCAGCTTAGTGTGATTATTTAAAAATATATCATATACAGGTACTGTTCAATAATAAATACTTGCAATGTTTCATAATACTGTATTGAAAATGTCCTCTTCATTACATCTTTAATAGCATGATAGAATATATATGATACTATTTAAAGGTCTGCCATTGCATAGAAAAAACATTGGATGAAAGCCAGAAGATCACCAATGAATTTCTGTTTTTACTTTAAATCACACTGTGATCTGGGCAAAAAAAGGATATTTAACTCTTTCCTTACCTATAGATTGATGGGGTAAAAGAGGTGATCACTAAGTTTTTTTTCTAGCTCTAGAAGTCAGAGAATATATTAATAATTCCAGTCAATATTATTGTTCCCATTTGTAGATGAGAAAAGTGAAGTGAAGAGGATGTAAGTGACTCCCACACAATGGATAAATAATGAAAGTAGAATCTGAGCCTGGGCATCTCACTCAGATTGTCTCATAGAGTAAAAGATAATATAAGCAGTAATGTAGATGACCAGTTTGAAAAAACTAACCTACAAAAGAAAATAAGAGGTTATTTTAGGATCTAGGTGAGCAATGAAGAGTAGTCAAAATAAGGTAGTAGCAGTGAGTTTAAACTGTAAAGAATATATGCAAGTTATACTTAGAATTAACAAATGTTTATTATTCATTTCATCTATTGGATGTAGGGTTAAGGATAGAGAGAAATCTAAGATGGTTTCTATATGTCTGGCTTAAGAACTATATAAATGACATTTTCTGTGATAGGGAATGTGGAAAACACAGAATAGGAAGTTAAATGATTAGATTAGGAAAAAATTTCTGTCCTAAAGATGTTAATAGGAATATATATTCTAGCTAGAAGGATAGATAAATGATACAGAGTAAGAAAGAAAAATAATTAGACCATATTTAGACTATGTAAAAATCAGCAGAAATATGCAAGCCCATGGATTTGGAAATAATGATAATAACTAAAGAGCATAATTCAAGCAAAAAGGGAAAAAGAAAAGAAAAAATCTGACTATGCCCATCCAGAAGTACCAGTGCATAAACAGTGGAAGAAAAAAGCAAATATAGGAAGAAAAAAGCCATTACTGAAGTAAGAAAATAATGAATAAAGAGAGTTTTATAGAAATCAAGGAAAGAGTTTCAATAATGTACAGAGATTGAATATAAGGCAATGATTGAATTTAAAAACTAGAAAGATTGGTGACTTCAATGGTCAATTTCAGTGGATTGGTGGGGAGATAAGTCAGACTGAAAAGTTGAGAATCAAATAAAAGTTTGTGCAATCACGGATAGTTTTGGAAAATACATTAGATCTATTAGATTGACACTACAGGGACAAATTCCCTTTTACTAACATCAGAATTATATGTCAACTCTAATCACACTGGTGTCATTTGCCACCATCTTTCCTTGAAGCCATATCGACTATCGCCAATATTTTTTAAGCCTTTCCTTGGATGGAAAATTACATAGGACAGACCACATATCAGAGAAGACCGATTTACTTTGTTGGTCCAGACATAACTCATGAAATCTAGCCACACTGGGATTTCACTGAAAAAAAAAAAAAAATCTATAGTTGTGGTAAAATAGATATTTTATCAGCAAAACAAGGCCAAATACAGAACAAGTTATATCAGATTTTGGTGTGAACATACAGCTTTATCAGTATTACTAAAGACTCCTAGAATTGATTCTTCCTTAGAATAGAGAATGCCTCGTTAGCCACTGACACATCATAATTGTCATATACTCTATTCAAATCTAGTTCTTGTTAGGGATATCTCAGTGCTGTAATAACCCTGTTAGTCAATCTGCCACATTCTTATGTGTAGAAAGTTCTCTTGAAACTTCAAGCTATTATTAAATACCAGTGTTTGGACTTTACCCTCACTAATAGATTTTAATGCTTAATAAGAGAGGACATTTTACTTGAAAAACTTAATTTCATTATCCCTTATATGTATTTACCAGTGAAGAAACAATGTGGTGTAACATTAATGTAGTGTTGAATTGAGATATTAGAATAGCATCTAACGCCTGTGTCAGTTCTGTTATTAACTTGCTATATAAACTTGGAAAATTCTCATAAAATCTGAGATATTTTTATTTATTTTGTTAAAATGAGGAATTCCAACAAAAGGTCCCTAGGGATCCTTCCAGTTCTAAAATGATGTTTGTCTATTAATGCTTTTGCATCTTGCTTCATTTGAGGTGGAGAAGTGGATGCTGTACTTCCCAGAAACACCTTGGGTGCTACCAGTCTGTTAGCATGGACATAATGCTCATCTTAATGTCATTCTCTTGGACTGGGTATGTGCAAGAGATAAATGGGAGCTGAACAACTTCCTTTTACAAGTTTTTATATGTGAAAATAAAGACCAACTGTGAACAAAAGTGAAAAAACAGAATGTATCAAGAGAATGCTGAAGTATAACTTCAAATAAAGTGGCACAACCATGAACACGCTGGCAAAAAGTAGCAACATACACTATAGCTCAGTACACTGAAAAAAAAAATCCAGCTTTTTAAACAAAATTCTGGCTTACTAGGATTCCTAAAAGTGGAGGCATCCAAGCTTCACTCTCCGCAAACAGTAACCTCCTCAAACCAGGGGACCATCTTTACCACAGCATCATGAGGTAATGACTGCTCATAACCAGTCTCTGGTATGTTCACAGAACCAGAAATCATTGTCAAGAGATTATTCTTTAACTCTTATGAATTGAAATAGTGATAATTATAGAGGCTCCTACCAGGTCTCATTTAATTTGGAGGATTAATGCAGGATGTGCTGAATAAAATGTTTTGTGTGTATGCTGAATCTCTTTTTGTACCACTACTTTGGGCAATGGGTATCATGGGTTAATTCAATTTATAAGGTAATGTTTGCTGTCAGTTATGTTCTTCTCTCCTTTATTCCCCCTTCCACCTCCATAATTTTTATCTAAAGAATACTTGCAGTTGCAATTCTGAATTCTTCATTGTATACAAACTTTGTCATAATTCTATCAGGTTCCTACATCTTTCTTGAGTATTTTTCCCCCACCCTACTGTTTCATTATATTTAGTTAGTATCTTCCTACCTTCATTCAGTGTTCTCTAACAAAGAACATATTAGAATTATCCAGACAGTGCCTTACCCTGAGACAGTGATTTTAGAACCCTAGATGTGCTAACACGTGTAGTATTTTAATGTTCCTAGGGCATCCTAACGTGCATCCATGTTTGAAAACCATGACTCGTCTAGACAGTTTTAGTATCTTTGGTCTTTAATGTGTGGTAGACAGAGCTAAAATATGTATATTTTTATAGAGTTCTATGAGGTCTAATGATCTTTTAATTTTGTGACTAAAATCTTGACTCTGTGTGTGTGTGTGTGTGTGTGTGTGTGTGTGTGTGTGTGTGTGTGTGTGTTTAGTTAAAGTTATAGATGGTTTGATGTGTCTAGTGACTTTAGATTCAAGAAATATTTCTGACCCGGAATTCAACCATGTGCCAAACACTATACTAAGTGCATTCTTTTTCATTATTTCATGTAACTATACTAATAACTCAATTGAATAGATATTATCCTCATTTCACAGAGAAGAACATTGAGAGTCAAAATTTTAAATTATTTGTCTATGGTCATATTAATGGACCTATAATTAAAAACCAAATTTTTTGGCTCCTACTCCAGTGCTCTCTTTCACTAATGGTGTTTTCCAGGTAAATTTCAAGGTCAATATCGAAAGATTAGAGCTCATTATTCTATAAATATTGCTTTGTTTCTTCCCCTCAGGGACCTTGCTCTTCCCAAAATAAAATAGATCTATCATTTGCTGTTTACCCACTCAGTTCTAAAGACTGATTCTTATAATTTATTTTCACAGTAGGCATTTGACTATTTGAAAACTCTATTAGTTGAAGACTTGATTCCAGAAGACTTTGTCATTAAGAGAATAATATTATTTATCTAATGTGTACTTTTATTACTGACGTTCTGTTTCTAGGGAAAGATAAGTCATCTTATAGCCTTGCCATGACATTTTAGTTGCCTCTGAATTAAAACATTTTAAAGGCCTTTTGAAAGAAAAGTTGAAAGCGCAATTACATTCAATTCCCTGTTTCATGTATTCTTTCAAATACTGAAGTCCATTAATGGACATTCTTCATATAAAAACCTACTTGCTTTTCCTCCAATTATTTACTGATTCTGTTCAGCAAATTTTAAAACTGAAAATAAAATTTATCCATTCTATAGCTCCCAAGTTCTGGGATATTCCAAGTTGATAATGGCCTGCAATCTGGCAGTCTTGGGACTGAGTAGCTAATTGAAACTACAGGTTGTGTATTTAGCCAAGAGTTGGAATATTTCTAAGGTCTTCTCAATAATGACTAAGGCAAGACATTAATTTAGTCTTCCTACCAACTTCTTTACACCCTTAATGCAGTTTTTGGAGACTGGCCATATGTGATTCCAATGATTATACAATTTGTTTCTGCCTTTAATATATTTAAGAAAGTCCTAAACTCAGCTTTGGATTTTTTTGCAAGGCATTCTACAAAGTCTTTTCTATTGTACCTGACTGTGTGGGCTTTTTCGTTTGTTTGTTTGTTTGTTTGTTTGTTTGTTTTACGGAAAATTTTTTAAACCATTTTTTAATATGTGGCCATTTAAAGTAGAGAATGTGTTGATATTTATGTAAAAATACTATCAGTAATTAGCAAATTATTCAAGCATCTTTTGCATACTGTATTGAAGCTATCTGTATGCTATATTATATATTTCATTTTAAAGCAGCTTCTGAAATTTCTATTCTTTTTAATTGGCCTTTCTGTTGATTTTTACATCATTTATATACTCTTTAGTTTGTATATTGTCTCATTTTCCTGATTATTTCAAAGTCCATCCTCTCTTTACTATTGTTAATAAATATTGTCTTGGCTATTCTCATGTATTTATTTTTCCTGCTTAATATTAAAATCATTTGGTCAAGTCCCAAATGATGATATTATCTTGGAATTTAATTGGTGATTGTATTATATTTTAGGGTAAATTAGGAAGAAATAACATTTTATTTTCAGACACATAGCATGAGTTTCCATTGAAAAAAATCAAAATGATGTGTATCACATTTCACAAATTCTGTACAAATAAATGTAACCTTTAAAAGCCATAAAATCTTTGAAGTGTTTAATATTTCCAATTTTAATTATTATTTTACATGTTTTTGCATTTAAACTATATTGAAAGATATATGTATGAGGTGATGATTAAGTTTATCTATCTTTGTCACTATATTACATCTTCTTTTTTATTAATTTTTGCTTTTACCTTAGAATTAAATTATTTCTGGTATCATTATTGTTCTCCTTGATTTATTTAGGTTTACATCAGCCTCTTTTTTTAATCATGAAATATGTCTTTATTTTTTAAAGAACTATAAATTTCTCATTAACCATTACATCCTCAGGTCCTTCTATTTGCTGAATAGAAGGTGTTCAAAAATATTTTTGAACAAAAATATTTAAATAAAAAAGATAAGATGGATTTAAAAATTCAACCTGAGGATCTATGCATTTTAATTGGAGAGTTTAATGCATTCACATTTATTGTGACAACAGATACATTTGTTCTTATTTCTTTGCTCTTTTCATGGTTTCTCTTACTCATTAATAATCAAGTTTTCTTTACTTCTGTTTCCTTAGAAATTTGGAATTTATATAAATATGTTATATACAGTATATAGATAGTTGCTAGTACAATCTTAAAAGTATTTACATTTTTATAACACTAAAAATAAGATAACATTTATCAGCTGTCTACCTTTGTGTAGAGTAAGAAATTTGGCAAAGTTTTATCTTCTATCTAAAATTCCATATCAATTTTTGTTAAAAAATTTTGATATACTGTTACCAGACTATTCTTATTGTCCTGAAATAATAGATCCAGTGTGATTTTTTAATATTTATGTTATATTTGTCAAACAGAAAGAATCTGTAATTTCTCTATTGTTAAAAATACCAGATGTATTTTGAGGTTTAATTGAAATTCTGATAGTTTCCCTTACAACAGCAGATTTTTTTCCCAAAATCCATTGTGCTTATCTTTTTACTTTAAACTTCTAATTTTGTAATTCTTATATGCTACCTTTCATCTCTGTTTATCTTTTTTTAATGTGTCTATATCTTTTTTCTTCAACTAAGTCAATCTGCTTCTTTAGGGGCAGGAGTGAGTCTTATTGAATGAAGATTAATAGACAGCAGATCTGTGACATCATTGAATAGACTAGCCATTAAATAGATTAGTCACAATGCAACAGGCTATCTGGAAAATCCCCATGAGTGGACACAAGGAAGTGGCCAGCAGAGTGACAGCAAATATCAGCATGATCCAGTAATTGGTATAGTTGGAAAACCTAATGTTATTATCTCTAATTTTCTAAGGTGAAATAGTTTGAAAAATTTAAGTATTGACCCAAATCATTTACATTGTATGTGAGAGAAGTTAGAAATGAACCTATAAGTTGGGGTAAGCAGCCCGGGAAACTTTGTACTAGATCGTTGGGTTAACTAGTCTAGGATTCTTTAAATTATTATTCTATAATAGATAAATGATTACTTTTACAAACTGGGCTAAGAATCTAGAATTTAGGTTGCTTCAGCTGTGAGAAATGGAGAAATGAGAGATATGAGCCCAGCAGATTTATGTAGAGGTATAAACGTAATAGGCTCTCAGGTAACACAATTACATATTAGATAGATTTATATTTTCCTGGAGAGTTATTGATACGTTCAGATAAGATGTTTTCATTGCCTCCAAACTAAAGTGAAAATTCTTTAAAATATGCTTTACAAAACACTACATTGCCTGATAACTTTTGATCATTGTAGATTATGGATAATCATCTCTCACTTTATTATCTAGAAATTTGTGCCTTAACACATGCTGTTTCCTCTGCTAGAATTGTTATCCTTTACTCTTCTTCTTAGTGAAAAATATTTGAGTCATTTTAAATATCTCCTCCTTGATAAATATTTTTGGCTCTACATCAACTGAAATGTACGTTTATCAAAGCCTTCACTTTATATTATGTGTACCTTCATTTATGGCACTTACCAGGATACTTTTTAATAGTCTCTTCAGACCCATTCTCTCATTAGATATATAGCTATGGAAAATAGAGATCACAGATTTCCACTGGAGTGATTTTAGCACCAAGCATCATATCTTCCAAGTAACAAGCATGGAATAAATATATGAGAGCAGAAGAGTGAGAGGCAAGAAAGGAATTTAAGGTCTCCTTTTCATTGCCTACTTATATTATCACTTCCATACTGTTGGCTACATCTGCTTCTCATTCAGGAACAAACTAATCCATACCAAAAACGTTTGGTCAGAACCTTGGTGTGCGTGCGTGTTTTCTAGACCAAGGCCATTTGTAACATTTTTTGGATCCAAGTACAAGTCAGAACATAAACTTGATGGTCTATTTTGAAAAGGATCTAATTACAAACTTATTACTTAAGTGGGCCCCTCTGAATATAATAGTCTCATTGTTGGTATGTATTGTTATATCTATATCTATATACAGAGACAGTGAATATGACATATTTGGCTGTGGTTAGAATATACATCCTTTATTCCCGTTCACACTTTTCATCCTCAAGTTACAGTACAGATAAGGCTTATAAAACCCAAGAAGTCTCAGGAAGCACATCCCTAACATCCAACTAGTAGAAATATGTAAGTGTATGCTTCCTTTTTATTACAATATTATTCATAGATGTTAAGTTTAAATTTAAAGAGTTCAAACATTCTATTCCCACCTGGATCAACAATTAACCTCCCACACAAGGATATTCTATTTTTATTTTCTATAACATAGCTAGTTGATCATTCTTTTTTTGTTTGAAGCAAAAGACCTATATCCCATAAACAAAACAATTAGATGGATATTTTAAAGTAAAGTAGTTGATACTATAAATGCAGATGTACAATAGAAAAGCAGGGGAATTTTAAGGAGGGTTTCAAATTTTTAGGTGAAAGCAGAGAAACAACTAAGTGATTAAAATCATAATTTTATTTGACTTTTTATACAAGAAGATATCAGGGGGAAAAGATATCATAGATTGCTTATTTTGAAGCTGCATATTTTTATTTTACTTTTAAATAAAATTCTGAGGAGTAACAATTTTTAAAAGCTTACCTCACTACATGAACGAAAATATAAAAAGTATCCTATAGGGGGCACTCAAGTACTATGAACTGAAGCATCTGCTTTTTCTAGTCAGATTTTGTTTAGAAGTAAAGGGGTAAACCCGTGGGCACATTTTCATACTACTTTTTACATAAAGAACAAAACTGAGTAAAATAAATGAAAATACTCTTTGTCACACTTCTACTATTCCCCAATAAAAGACAAAGAGATATTAAAAGGTGTGATTAAAACAATTTAAACCATTCTGAGCCTAATTACTCTAAAAGTAGAAAGGCCTGATAGTGCACACAACTGAGTTGGTCTGCATTTTCAAAATTCTAAACAAGGTTTCTTCTCCATGATAGTTCAATGTCAGGGACAATTATCATCCACCTCTGGAGACACTGAGTTGTATAAAACAGTAAAAAAAGTAGAGTCACATGCCTCATTCTTTCTTAGTTTTAAAGCAGAATAATATGAGATCAATTTAAATTATTTCTGAAATAATATTCTTAAGGAGGAGTTAGTCTACTGCTTGCACAGAGAAGTTGTAACAAATGATGGTGGTTGTTTCTTTGGTGCCTGGGTGGGTCAGGCCAGATGAAGGTAAAACTAAAGTCCATTCCAGCACCTGTGTGCTAGATGATATTTCACCTAAATGATGTTTTGGTAACTAAGACTTTATTTTAAATAAAACCTACAGTGGAAACCTATATTGGCACCTAACTGAAGTAAAAAAGTGTCTTTAAAGTGATGGAGGAAAAAAAATGTTTCCTTTAGGCTTTGAAATGGTAGATAAAAAGAAGTTGCTTTTTATTTTAATATGGTCAATATCATGGCAGTTTAAAAATTAACCTCTAAATGCCCTCAGGGTGGTGCTATGAATCCCATTAAGCACATTAAATGCTAATCTCTCCTACTGAATATCTCATTGAAGTACTTCACAGTGCACATCACTTAGAGCACGTCTGTTTTACTTCTGTTATTTTCACATAAGAGAGCTTAACGTGTCCTTTTGATTTTAAAACAGTCATATATGCATGCTAAACTCTTCTCTTCTTTAGCTTGTTCACCACTATAACAGTTACAAACAATGAAATCACTTCTAGTCCCTAACTTGAGATACTTATATGCAGGTCAGATAGCCTGTTTGCATTATAAAGCAAGATATCAACCCCGCTTCCTGTGTGATTAAAGCTACCTAAATATCTCCTTTTATAAAATTGGGTTATATGTAATTCCTAACAATGATTTGAGAAAATCTCAAGTTCTTGATGTACTTTGAAAGTGGGGAACTTTAAGAGAAGACAATTTGTAACAAAGTTTTCTTGGATTTCATATGGTCATTATGGCCAAAGAGAGGATTTTCTGGAATAGTCTTGAGTAGAAATATTCTGTCCTAATGCTGAATAATTATATTTATTAGTCTGTGTGTCCTAATTTTAATTTGGAAATTGCGGCTACCATAAATCTAAAGTGTGGAGGAGTAGAGGGCATAGGGAACCAGTTTCAGACCTGCAAAGCCAGCCTGACAGTTGCCTCCATAACATCCTTGAAGCTATAATTTGCTTTCACTTGCAACCTACAGTTTGGAGCATGGTTGGTTCTAGAAACTTCTCAGCCAAATTCAGGCCTGGTAATTAAGTATCCTTTAATATATTTTATTGTAGGTGAACAACAGAATATGTTACTTTTTCTGAGCTGTTTTCACAGTGGTGACATATACCTTTGTGGAAATGTACAAATCTATTCATCTAAGTTTTGGATAAAAAGTAAAATTAATATTAACAATTCTTTGACCAATATTCTATATTTTCTGAATGTAAGTCAATTTGTGGTTTTATAGATATATATATATATTTTCTTTTTCCAAATAATTGTAATATAGCTTTCAGGAAAAGCTCAGTAAAGAATATAAAAACTGTTTCTTGTCATTTTCATTCACTTTCTTTTGTTAAGAAATAACAAGAATTTCAACTGGAATAAATTAGGATTGAAATCTACCTAAAAGTACAAAATTGATATTTCTTTTAGAAAGAAATACATTTAATCACAAAGAAAGACTGAATAACCAAAAATATTGGTGGTCGTTCTATATCCAAGCATAACTGTTCATTCTCTTCAACCATTCCTATTGTGTACTTCTGAGTAACTTTGTCCTCTCTTTGTTGTTGTTATGTGCTCGGGTTTATAGAACAATGTGAATGATACCCTTAGTAAAGGCTGTTTACAATGCAGAATGTAGAAAATGCAGAAAGTCATAAAAGCATTTAATGGTCTTTCAACTATAATTTAACTTTGCTGTATTCATGCATAAAATCACACATTTTCACAAATGTTGATAAATATATCTAGGTCCAAATGCCACTAGTTTTCTTCTCACAAAGAGAGGTTTGACAGAAAATTAGGGCATTCTATTCTGAACTAGAAAGCTCCTTTTTACATTTGAATTTTTATTGTGATTAAAAAGTATAATTTTCATAACAGAAAACACTTTTAGAGGGCAAGAGATATTTCCTATGAGAGAAATAAATTTTTCTACTTAGAAAAAAATAAGTAATATTTTTGAAAAGTTATTTCTGTAAGCTTTATTTAAAGTAA
Organism: Eidolon dupreanum; assembly: GCA_028627145.1. Taxonomy (NCBI): domain Eukaryota; kingdom Metazoa; phylum Chordata; class Mammalia; order Chiroptera; family Pteropodidae; genus Eidolon; species Eidolon dupreanum. The sequence goes on along the minus strand of CM053503.1, from coordinate 101,508,835 downwards.
ACTTTTTTAAAATGTAAAAACTTAACACTAAGTGTATTTCACTTACACATACCTATTTAGTACTTACTCAGCGACAGGTACTGTGCCCAAATGGAGTTGTTGACAGCCTCTGAAGAGCTGTTCCCAATGGGAATTACACAAGGTAAACTTTGAAGAAAGATTTATTTTTCTCTTCTTTCTTTTTCTATTTTTTGCTTCTCTTTACTTTTTTTTTTTTAATTTACTTTATGAGGGTCATTTTTGATAAAGGAATAGAAATAAGTAATTACTTTTCTTATAAATTCCACTGTCCAAAGCAAAGCAATTTCCCCAAAGTAAAAACAAACTAAACTAAACTTGGTCAAAGATATAGCTCCAAAGTACTTTTTTTGCATTTTAACAGCAATTAATTTTATTAAAGTATATATAAAATGTAATTAATATAATTCTAGTATCACATCTTATCAGCTCTTTGTCAATTGCTTGTACTTACCTTTTCTATCTTTGTCATTGTATTACGCCATTTACTTCAGATATAGGGATGTGCTCTATGACAGAAGGACCATGGAATAGCAGACCTAGAAAAGATTAATCAAGTTCAAGGGTAGATGTGAAAAGCCATTAATCTGCAGTATGACAACTCTCTTTCAACACCTATTGTAGGGGAAAACCCATACAAAAAGATCACGTTCCAGGAGATTAGAAATTGTGAAATGCTAAAGAGTACATAAAAAGTAAACTTAAGAAAAATATCATTTGGAAATAAAGTAGAAAATTATTAAACATAAAGTGGCTAAAACACTTGAAAGAGTACCAAATAATATTAATAATAAATATAAATAAATAAAAAGTTGAACTGGACTTCCTCAAGTTCTCTTTTTGTCCTCTGATTCTATGTGAATCCTCAACATAACAGAATTCACTGACTCTAATTAATCTGCAAATTATCACTGACATTTCTGAAATGAAATATTCTGAATTCTGAACATTTCTGCTAGCAAGTTTTAGATCAAAGGAAGTATGATATGCTGTTTGACTAAATGTTGGTAAGCAACCCTTAAGTTATTTAAATATATATTTTATGATTTCTTATCCAGAGTCTAATTCTAACAGAACACTCAGATTCCTCTGTAAAGGTTTATGTGTAAAGATATTTTTCTAAGAAAGATGCAGCCCTCATTTTATTTCTTAGTCTCAGCAGTGGCCTTTATGTGTCATACCTGTGGTTTATGAAAAGCATGGTTCCCCTGAGATCCTGGAAAGCCAGCCCATTACCTCAGAAATGACTTAGATTATAAGCTCTGCTAGTGCAAGGACCATGTCTATTTTCATCATGGTTATTTGTATGGTACTGAGTGCAATGGTTTTTACAGAATGTATAGCTACTAAGTGAGTAAACAAATTCAAACCTACTGGGCTACCACCCCTCTGTGCTAGGAAAAAGCTGAAGGAATATCAATGAAACTCACTACATAGTATAGGAGATTCAGAAAACTTAATTTAAAAGCCTGTCCCTGACCTTAAAAAAATGTGTGACCTGAGGAATCACATTTCTTATCTTTAAATTTTTTCATCTGCAAAATGCGATAAATTGGAACAGATGATTTCAATGTTCGTTCCAGCTCCCAAAATCCAAGAGATCCTAATTTAAATTAAGGAACAGCAAAATGATGATTGAAATACAGAGATTAATATTAGCAGCTAGAAAAAGGATTCATAGAAATATTCAGACAAAGTATCCCTGGCCATGAATCAGTGACAAACAACCCTTGGCATGGAACACTACTTTATTCTAGCAACGGGAGATGGGGATGTGGTGATTATCTTGACCACAAGTACATCAAGATCAAAAGGCACCAACAGCAACAATCAGCAACTGACTTGTAACTCAAGGGTTACTTCCATACAATTAGAGTGAAAAGGATTTGACCAGTTTTTGGCATTTTTATATACTATCCCCCACCACACACACACACACACACACACACACACACACACACAATTTGCATTATTACTGATTGTGCCTTCTGAAGACATATCCAGAAAACAAAATAGGATTTGTCTCTTAAGTCTGTATTATGTTGTGGAAGTAATTGTTGCCTGATAAGTTCGTCTAATTCAGTAAAGACTCCTTTCCTTTCTTTTCTTTCTACTATTATCAAACAAGAGTCAGAGAAAACATAAAACAATCAAATCGGTATTGAGTTTCTATTATTTATCCTTTGAAAGTTACAATTGACTGTCAATTGTGCTTTCCACTGTAATATGTATATCTTAAAGAATTTATAGATAATAACAGTAAAGATAAGCTGAGATTTATATAAAGAGGAAAATTTAATTTGCTTGGAAATAATTTGTCTTTCTGGTTTTAATTAGATAATAGCAACACTCTTCACTTTCTTTTCAGGTATACATACCTTTTAATACTTCTCAAATGGTGGGAATTAAAGTTGCACCAAAATCACATTTCTTTTACCTATATCCCTATGTGCCAGTTGAAACAGCATGCTACCAAACAATTGTAGTACACTTTTGGAGGAAAGAAGTAAAAAATGGACTTTGAAATGTGGCAGATTGATAAATAAAATGAATCTAAAGTTTTTTTTTTTTTTAACAGTTTTGTCCAGCGTAACTTTGTTTCGATTTTAAAGCACTGATAATGTTTCTTTAATAATTCTCCATTTCCATCCCAAAACCCTTCTTATCCTGCGTCTGCTGCTGCCTGGCAACTTTTCTGTGAGGAAAGGCAGGGTAGGAACTCTAGCAGACCTTGGAATGATAGCTGCAGAAATTCCTAGCAACCTGGCTTTCAGGCCAACTCTCATTCACACACATCATTTCTATGAGACAGACTATCAGTCTTGGTTTGTTTAGACACAAGCCCTCTTCCTAACGTGTGTAGTACATGAATTGTTACCATCTATGGTAAGAAAAAAAGAGCACAAAGAAAATAATTAAGTTAGCAGAAATAAAATCTGACGTTTGATTACATGTATGCAAAGTGTGGCTCTAATTGGTAAATATAAGATTATTACTGGCTAATAATTAATATTCACATGTTGTTTTAGACCTAAAAGTAAGAATGATTGGTTCTACTTTGTTTAATTTACCTCAGTGAGAGATTTCATAACATTCTATAGTTTGATGAATTAATTTATTTAACTTGTCATTGTTAATAATGCTGATTAGAATGAAAAAATTATAATGGGCCACAGGAACACACAGAATTTGAACATTAACTCCAGCTATTCTTTCTTCATTATTAAATTGCTTTATTGATTTTTTTATTAAAGATATACATTAGAAAATAAAAGTATTTCCTAGAAAATAATAATTATATTTTTTTCTTTTATGTATAATCCATTATAATTGATGGTTATTCAAAACCCAGAAATAAATTATTGAATTTTAAAACTCAAATTTGGCCTATATCTTTATCAACTTCATTGATGCTCATTAAAAAAAAAGTCCCTTGTGATGAACTGGTCATTTTCAATGGGTTTTTGGAAGAAGAACCACCACTTACAAGGGATTTGATATGGGACAATTATATACAATTTTATTGAGACTGGCCTTATTTCACTTTTAGAGCAAATATAAATTAGGTTTAACATCTATTGTGTATTATTATGGTTTTGTAGTGTGAACCAATGTCTTTATTATAATTTTTGTCTTAAAAACCTGCTTCACATGCATTAAAATGCATATGTTATGTCCACTTGATCACTGATATATACCTAAGCATCCATTCTTCCACTAAATTGCTGTGGTCAGTTTTTATACCCTTTAAGTCTTTGTTAATAACATCTATTCACATTCTTAAAATAAGTCTCACATTATAACTTGGAGATAAAATTGAGAATCATTTTCAGTTGATATTAATTATAAGTCCTCACTGCTCATTGGTATGTTAATCTATACCTTAGCAATTGAGCTTACACACTTGCTAACACTTTCATACTACCATTTTCATGTGTCACATAGGTGATTTGATTAGTACTTACTAAAAAGAATTCTATTTTGCTTTATAATTCTGATCACAATGTGTGGACAATGCATTCTTGATTTTCTTCCATTCAAGGCAGTGAGAAAACACAACCAGATGATCTAGTCTAGATTATATGATTTCTACTCGCCTAATTCACGTAATAGTTTTCTGATTAGGAGTTGCTACATATTTAGAATACAAAATCTGCTGAGTATTTACTTCTCTGATTATCCTTCATAACTTTTCCCTTTTAAGAGCTGACAATGGATTCTAGGGCTGCTACATATACCGCAGAAGTGAATGAGTCATTGATTTTCGACCATAGCACTTTGGTACACAGTTAAGAGTCTGGTTGGTTGTACTGTTTGGGGCTGTTTTCCTATACCTTGCAATTTTTTAAATGGGGGGGGCGTAATTCCTGGTAATAGTATATAAGAGAACGAATGTGGATGTCGTTAGCATGGTTTGGGAGCACTCTTCATTTTATTGCCAAGACTTAAGTGGATATGGATTTCCTAATAGCTGACCTCCTAGTTGAATGAATGGGATCATGTCAGAAAGGCACTTACTTACTTTGTCCCCATGAAAAGATAGTATTTCAAAAAATGCAGAGATCCATGGACGATTGAGAAATGTTTATTACATGGAGCATCATTCAAAATTTACCCTTCCTATCCCTTACCTCGTGTATTTGAACTCTGCCACTCATTCCAAAGTTTGTGAATTTTCAGTAAGAAATAAAATAAGAAAAATCTTTTTTTTATGTTTCTTATGTGGTACGTTTTAGTGAAACAATAAATATGACTAGATGCAATGATATGTGTAGCAACTTTAGAAGAAAAAAAAAACATACACTTTTAAATGTGAAATGAAAAACCGACATAAAAGACACATTTTGTAATCATAGAGTAAGTATGAAAGGTAAATTTTACAGATTCTTGGCAATGTCCTTCAGAGTCACCTCTTTGTTCTTTGATCCAGTCTAATGTTAATGGTTTCTAAGGAGCATCTAAAGATGTAATTTTAATCATAAACAGCTAGCGCACAGTGCTGGCATTCATCTATGATAAGTCTCATCCAGTAAACTGAATAAAGTGTTTACAGTATCTTCTCTTCACTTTTCAATCTTCCTATTGCTTAGTTTTGTCTCTTTCTTATAATTTTCCTTTACACCCATCACAGATTTTAAAATATTAAATACAAAAGGTTTTTCAACCTTTGTTCTTAGACAGGAATTATTGATGTTACAGGGAAAAAAGTGAGTCTTTAATTCTTAAGATCTCCAAGTTTTAACTCTTTAGCCATTTTTGAATGGGTAACTAAAATTTTAGGTGCTTGGGTGATCACATTTAAAAACTTAGGTGGTCATACAAATAACGTTTTTTTATTTTTATTTTTATTTTTTATTCCACTGATTCATTTTGATGCCAGATAATTTGAGAAAGTTTTTAAGCCACCATTGTATCATGTGGAAAAAGAAAATAAATAAGTAAAATCCTCAAAACATGTTGAAAATGGTTCGAGCTACCCTTTCAGGGAAATCCACTGTAAAACAAACTCGAATTCTTGCTCTATGGTTCCCTGCTCAGGGACTTCTTCCCATTCAGCTTTCTTTCCTATGCAATAGATAATGACTTTGGGGGTTGTTTTGGGTTTGTTATTGTCGTTGGTGGTGGTGGTAGTGGTTGGTTGGTGGGTTTCTGCTGACTCACTAAATTTTACATCTTTGTCCCTAGGTGCTACTCAGCGTAAAAGTTAAAAGTGCAATTCAGAAAACATCACGTTTGTGTGTCGAGCGGAGGAAACCATTTCCCTAAGATAAGCTCGGATACTTAGCTTGTCCTTCCTTCTTGGGAAGAAAGCTTCCAGGGAGCGAAGGGATCAAATCTGCTCGGCCGACAGAAGCATCCCAGAGCTGTAGCTGATAATTTCCAGCTGGCTGTTAAATGCGGAGCTTCCTGGGCGCCTGGCTGGCTCAGCCCAATGCAGAAGTCTCCTCCTTCTCTAAAGACCCAAATCCCTACAGAACCAGCTTGGAGTTACTTTCCCTTCAAGGAGACCGACATAATCGTGATTTGTGGGTCTCTCAGTTCGCGGTGGTATTTTCCTGTTGTGTTAAATGCCTCTTAGTAAGTAATAGATATGATTTATGTGGACCACGAAGGGGTGTGTGGTGGATTCGGTGATTAATCAGTGAATTCCCATCCGCTGGCATCTCTCACTGCCCCTCTTGCGTGATGTAAGATCAGACGTACCCTGCATTGAAAAGTCAAGACACACGAGCGGCTCTCTCGCGCTCACACGCACTCTCACTCGATCTCTCTCTCCCACACGCGCGCATCCGTACACCTTCCACATCCTGCTCCAGGCAGGAGAAGGCGGACTGGCTAGGCTCATTGAGCTGAAGAATTTCCAGTGACATTTGTAAATGACGCTGCTCCTTTCCGGGCTCCGAGCCGCCGCTGCCGCCGCCGCGGGGCCGAGGGTGCCGCCGAGCAGTCTCCAGCGCAGGCTTTCCTACCGAGCGACCACAATGTCCGAGTTTGTCCTCGCCTTACTCACTCTCTCGGGATTATTGCCTATCGCCAAGGTGTTGACGGTGGGAGCCAATGGAGGTAAGGAGACCACCTCCCCGCTTTCTTCCCCCTTTCCCTCCGGTTTTCCTGCTAGGCGATGCTTGCAGATATAAGTGTGAAACTTAAGTCCTTGCGGCCCCGCTCCCCGGGTCCGGTTGGCCGCTATGCGCTGGCCTCGTGGAGGGTGAGAGGTGCGGTCGGGGGGTTTCTGAACCAGGTGCCAGAGTCCTCAGCTCCCCCACAGCTTTTTCTTTTGGTCATTTACCCGTCCTGATTTGCCCCCCGCCGGGAGCGTTTGGACTTGACTGCGCGCGTCTGCCCGCGCATCCCAAGCGCTGCAGATGTTGGAATCAGAATTCGCTTTTCCAACACTTCCCCTCCGCGCTGACTCTCAGGGCTTCGAGCTTTTGCGGGCTCCCGATTCTTTGCCTTAAGTAGGTGCTCCTTCAACTTAGCTCCTGGGTTAAACTTCCTTACCTGCTGTACTTGAGATCTGTAGAAAGGCGACAGCACTGACTCAAGCCCCTTTCTTTTCTGTAGCCCCTTGCTGAAGCTGACTCGGGCGAGATTCGTGTCTTTCAGCGGAAAGGCTAACGTTTTCAGGGCGCTTTTGGACGCAGGCACCTGACTCTCCCACCCCCCCTTCCGCCCCCCAAAGCTCTGTGAAACAGCTCATGGTATCTGGAAATGCTAAACCTAACCCACTACTGACATTTTATCCTTGCTTCTTCTCTAAATAGCTGACGAATGGTAGAAGTTTAAACGGCAGAGGGTATGGGGAACAGAGCAGAGAGGAGAGGAGGTGGGAATCATAATACACCTGGATTCCACAAACTTTTGATCTGGAAACCCAGGAATCCTTGTGCAAGTTTGATGATCTTTGAGAACAGTTGTATGGGTGGGGAAAAAAAAAAAAAGATAGATGAATATTTGGGCCACTGGCATTGGAATGGTTAACTAGAAGTATCATAGATCTAGATTTTTTTTTTCCAATGGAGTTCATATTGACTGATATATTTCAGCTGGGTTTTTGGGATTTAATTAGAAAAAAAAAGTGAAAAACATAGGAATGAAACCTGGATCCCAAAGCGAGGCAAATAGGCGAAATATTGCATTGGAAGATTTGATGACTGTGCCTAAATGAAGCAGATTATGAATTGACTAAAAATCATTGCTTCATTATAGGAAACAAAACAAAACAAAACAAAACAGGGGAATGAATTGTAGTGTTTCTATCCAACCTGCTGTTGGGAACCAGATTATAGTCTTTATAATATACCCACACGGATAATTTCCTTTACTAGTAGTGAAACTAATATGAGGTCCTTCAGAATGTCTGACATTTACTGAGAGATAATCTTTTAAACATGACACTGTCACCTAACCATATAGCTTCTGAACTTGCCTTGAAGTTGGTGTGGTGTAGTTGAAAACTACATTGATAAAATGGAAGCACATAGCTTTAACTTGAAATGATGATGTCTTTGATCTGGAACGATCGGCTCTCAACCTTTCTTAGGAAGAATGTTTGAATTTGGACCAGAGCAGGTGAACAGAATAAAGCTTTTCAGCCCTGTGTGCTAGCAAAATATAATGGCACTGGTAGACTACTGCTATTGAGCTATTTCTGATTATGTCTCCAATCTCCAGAAATTTGACCTCATCTAGAGTTAAGTGCTTTTCTGTGTGTTTAGGAGGAATAGAGCCATTGCTACAATGATTGGAATGAATACCTAAAGATAAATTTAAATATAATAGAAAGTTAAACATAGTCCCCCAACTTCCTTCTTAAGAAACTAAATGACTTAAAGATTGCATTTGGTGTCAATTTAGTTCCATGAGGGAGAGGGACTTCTAATGTATAAGCAGGGCACATGGAAAAGGACTGTTACTTTTTCCCAGAACTGAAATAGTGTCATATTGTATCACCACGTCAGCATAAGAGGTACTATATCAGATAGCATAAGTAAAAATAGTTGTAGACCAACATTTTAGCATCCTTCTATATATTTAACACAAGTTTCAAAACTGTTATAAAAGAGCTAAAATTGTCATGGCAAGCTATCAAAAGTGAAAAGGGTGAGTTGCATTTGGACAAAAGGAAGAAAAAAAGGAGAGAAATCTTGCTGAAAGTTAAAAAGAAAGTGGTGCTGCATTATGACAAACTTCCTCACTGAAAT
>CM053503.1:101407101-101499612 GCA_028627145.1 Eidolon dupreanum | reverse complement strand
AAAACTGCTCCGACCAGCTCAGAAAAGGAATGTAGCAGTGTTCCTAACACTTTCCATGAGTGTAAGGAAGATAACGTATGTGAAAACACATTGCATCATATATCGCAGTATATAAATACCTATTATTTTATTAATTATATAAATTACTAATAACAATAAGAATCTCTTACATTTTCAGGATTCTTTAATTATTTTTGACAGTTTATTCCTACTGACATCTTATGATCTCTGAAGCAATACACACGGTCATAGTCATTTATTTATTCACCCATTCAACAAAGTTGAATAAATGTGTGTTGGGTGCTGTCCTAGGTGTTGAGAATGAGGCAGGTGGGCAAGTTAGACAATGTAACTGGTCTGATGGTACTTACATTTTAATGTGGGAGGAGACAGACAGTACACCAAAAGATAAACTAATAAAAGTATTTTATGCTAAAAAGAAATAAAAAATATGTAATATAATTTAGAAACTGCTCTGAGGACTATTGGTTATAATTACAGCAGTTCTTTTAGGAAAGGGTGACATTTGCTGAGACAAAATGATGAGAGGGAATAAGCAGTAAGTAATTCTGAGGGAGGAGCTTTCTGCGAACACCCTTTAGAGCAAGTCATGAATTCAGTATTTAGAGAAAGAAGAATGAGAAGGTCTGTGTGTCTCTGAACTGCGTTAGAGAGAGAGAAGGAATGGGGAAAGTCATATTTATGATGAAACTAGGTATTTCAGGTAGGACCATGCAAATCAAGGTGAGGCGTTTGAGTTTTGTTCTGATTACAAGAGGCAGCAATCAAATGTTTAGTCAGAGGTGACATGACACAATTTAATTATTTAAGAAATCGTGCTTGCTGGTGAATGAGGTAGGACAAGAAGAGACACAGTGATCCAGTTAAGGGGTTATCATAATTATCCTGGAGAGAGATGTTGGTGACTTGAATGAAGAGGTAGCAGTGCAGATATGGACAAGGTGGAGGAGCGACTTTCATCTTTAATTTAGGAAGATTTTTTTATAACAATGAATGCAGTAGCATTCAATATATTAAGAGGATGAACCATGAAATAAAGCCTCAAATTATTATCTTCGAAAGTTAGGGTTACCATTCTAGGTTATTTAAAAACAAATGCATTCTATTTTACAGCACCTCTTATTGATTTGTATGAAACATGTTTCACAACGTAAGGCACATGGTAATCATGTGTGAGCCCTATAATATTGCTTGACTTTTTTTATTTTTCTCTTATATTTCAAAATTATTAATAACATCTTCCCTATAACCCCATATTACTCGTATCATTTCTGCAGAATGGAATTAACAGAGTTTGACTCATGTATTCTTTGGAACTTTAGTCAAAATAATACACTTAGCCACATTTTAAGCATTGGTAAACATGGCAGCAATTATTTTTCTGTGATTTCTACCAATCTAAATCAGTCTAACAGCAGAAGCAATAGGCATTGGCCTATGTGAAGAACCATTTATGTTTTTTTCTTGAGGAAATCATCAGTGTTTTCAAGGAAGAACTCCTTTTTTATTGTCTCCATATCCTTGACAGATGAACATGTGCATATAGTCAATTTCCCACTGATTATTAAAGGGAAAAAATTGTAAGAGAGCTGCTATTGGCTATACTCATTACCCACCCTGAAAATCCCCATAAAACAGTAGGAAGGAAAAGGGTGATGACAAGTGGTAGAGAACCCACTGAGTAAATTTCTGGCCCAGTGGGTATTATTCTTGGTCAATTAGGGCCCTTGGCTTATTCTTCTGTATTTATCCACACATTCATTGAATAAATGTTATAGTAACTGCTGTTTTCCAGTCAATGTGATTTATAGACTGAAGAAAGAACTAACCGGCAAAACCAGAATAAGCAATAAAACACAAGTTTAACAGTTATATGACTTTGGATTTTCAGGGAAAATTTGCTTATGGCTACAAAACAAAACCATTTTGGTCTATGGAGTTCTTTTCGTTCTAAAAAGGGAAGACAGTGCGAAGAGGAGAAAGGCTCCATAAAACTGAAGTGAAAGGGAAAATATCAGGGCCCAGAGGGCCTTTAAGAAAGAAGAAAGCAATACAGTGTTTGAAGGAAATATGGTTAATATGAAGCTGATTGAGTTACTCGAGGTTCTAAGTTATTTGAAGGTTGTTTGAGATTTGGTTCCATTGACTTTTTTCATTACTCTTTTTCAGCTTTCTTTCCTGTTATCTACCTTGAGGAAAAGTCAAATTTTAGTTTTAAAGTTTAATATTTAAATCTGTATTTCAAAGTACAAGCTTAGCCCCCCAAATATTATCATTTGGTTTCTTTTTTGGTGATATAGGCCATTTAGTGTCAAAAATCAACCCTTTCAGACAATATTTACTTATATTGTGAGCTACAGTATTATAGAGGAAATACTTCACCTCAACTAGATAAATTACCTTGAAAATGCTACATGATCAATACAAGTAGTGTTTCAAAAGATAACCTGCTTTTTTAATTTTCAAACATGGTATGTATTTAGATTTAAGAAAGGAAGACATATACTAAGCAGATATTAGTCTAAAATAAAAGGAGATTTAAAGCTCAGGCATTTAAAATTTTAGAAATGCTTAAATAAGATATTAAATTTAAAGATATCAACCAATTTATTTGTTATATAATGAGCTTACAGGTTTAGCAGACATTTGGTGGATGCATGTGCAGAAATCAAATTCTCATGTGACTTGACTTTAAGTTCAGTTCAGTTTTCATTCATGTTGTCAAAAACACCTATAATAATTTGACTCCAAAATTTCAGTACTAAAATCAACATTATGCCTAAAAATAAGTTAAATATGAAATAAACACCAAAATTTTATTAAAACTCAGAGTGATGGGAAGTAAATAAAATTTGAAATTGGAAGATTTTGCATTAATATTTAATTTTGGATTCACTGTAAATTTGTTTGCCATGTACTTTAGCAGAGGGGTGCCAAAAAGTTTGGAAATAAATTAATCTGAGTAATTGAAAACAGCAGGAAGGAGAAGGGTCACTTGTATATTTGTGAGTACAAGGCATGATTTATGCTCCCTGACTAGAACTCTGCTCACATGACATGGAGGTCTGCTGAAGGGCTTTTTTTTTTTTTCTATCATAGAAAACGTACTATGGGAAAAGGTTCAAAATGAGTATAAGGGTGTTATTTATAGTTTAGGTAAAGTGAAAAATAATTACTGACTACATCCTCAGAATAAAAAGCATTTGGGCCGGAAATGTTGTGACCCCTTGGAATAGGCTTAAATCTGCTATGACAAGCCAGGAAAAACAAACAAAGCTTATTCAGATAACAGTTAAGCTGGTGAGACACCTGAAAAATCTAGCAATAGCAAGAAAATCACTTAAGTCAAAAATAAACTTTCAGAGATTGCAGCTACTTGAGTTCACCAAGATTTAGAGAAGAATGCCAAAGAGGATTAGTATAACTTCCATTTGAAATATAGCAGTAATGGCTGTATTGCAATGTCTCAAACCCATGCTTAAGGCACCATGTGAGAGTTGAGCTCAATGTACAATAAGAATAATAAAATTTTCTTAAAAAGGAGAAAATACTATAAAGGAACCTGAAACAGAAATCCTGCCCTTTTCCCTCCTTTCTGCAAGCAAGAGAAAATAATAGGTAGCATTTCTTCTGTAGTTACGCAGAGGGAAATACTGCTCTGAGATCCCTAGACTCAGAGAAAAGGCTGTTAAGACTTCTTTGCTCATCATGTTAAGTAATGGCACTCAGCCAAATTTGACCTTTATGAATTAAAGTTCAAGGTATAGGGAAAGTTTTGCAAACACAAATGCATATAGCACCTCATCTGGTCAGAGGTGCCCTGGGTGACATGTAAATTACAGAACACCCACACTGTCAAAGGGGACAACTGGCATTCAATTGGAGCAGACTGTGGCCTTGTGGAAGTATGGTCTAAGGGTAGCTGGACCGTCAGATAATTTAAGGGAGGTCTGGGATCTAGATTTTTTTGCACAATGCCCAAAGTTTTAAATCTTGTCCATCAAGATAAAAAATAAAACAAACTAAAAAATAATAATAATATTGTCGAGGGTCAAAAACATGAGCTGATAGATTTAATACCTTGGCTGACAGCCGGTGACCCACTATGAACCCCCTTAGTTGCAAGCATCAACAGAAAGTTGGACTGGGTTACAGGGAAAAGACATTTTTACTAGGTGCATTGCAGACAAAATGTGGCCTTAGAGAGCTGAACATAATGCCTTGACATTTAGAGTGTGTCATTATTGCAAGTCATGGCTTTGGGTAGAAGGATCCCAAAGATGAATTTGAACAGCATACTGCAACAGTGTACTACTTCCTCTCCCCTCTGAGACACACAAGCAGAATCAGGGAAGAGAAGGTAAGTTCAGAGAAAATTCTTAATGACCCAGAAAAGAGTTAGTGGTATTAGACCCAACTGTGACTTGGGACAAGAACATGCCACCAAAGTCATTTAAGGAAGAAAACTCTGTTAACAACGGTGAGGAAATACTATGCAGATGATTTCAGACAGCATAGTATTCCAGAGACCTCATGAAAAATAGTCTATGTGATAGGAGACAGCCACATGGCAAAAACAATATTGCTGAGTGCACACAGATTATTATTGAAATGTGGAAAGAAAAAAAAGACCAAAGGGAGAAGAAAATCATAGTGAAGTGAAGACGGCAGAGAGATGATCCTGATGAGTAGACAAATTCTCATGCTGAGACAAAAGGAATCACATTTAGGTTTCTGTTTTATCTTTTTTTTTTTTTCCTTGGGAAAGATGTGACTTAATCATAGCCAACTGTGTGCTCTGTTACCATATATTGTCTTCAGATTCTATATCTGTGTTCACATAAGAATTAGTATATCCAAACTGATTATTTGAACCAGGCTTTTTTTCAAAGCACTTTTTAAAACTTTTTATTTGAAGTAATTTTGGACTTATAGAAAATGTATACAACTAGTACAGAGTCCCCATATTGCCTTAACTCAGCTTTCCTTAATGTTAACGTCTTATGTAATTATAATTATCAAAATGCAAAGTGTATATTGGTATAATAAATATTATTAACTAAACTGTAGACTTTGTCTGGATTTTACCGGTTTGTCCACTAATGACCAGCTCTATCCCAGCATCAAATTCAGGATTCAGTGTTGCATTAAGTTGCCATATCTCCTTAAACCTTCAATCTGTGACAATCTCTGCTTTTAGTTGACTTTCTTGACCTGGGTTCGTTCGAAGAATCCTGATCAATTTTGGGGGGAGTAGAATGTCCCAAAATTTGGGTTTGTCTGATTTTCTCTCAAGGTTATGCCTTTTAGACTAGAATATCACCCAAGAAATGTGCCCTCCCTCAGTTTATCGTACCAGGACATAACATGTCAATGTCTTGCTATTGGTGATGTTAACTTTGGTTACTTGGATGAAATGGTGCCTTCCTCATAGTTTCTACATTTATTAATTGGAATCGTTTTGTAAGAAAGAGCTGTTATTTATTCTTTTTATCAGTATAGACTCACAGATATTTATTATTGGTTATAACTCAGTACTATTACTGTTCATTTTCTTGCTTAAATTGTTCCACCTTTGGCTATTGGGAGTTCCATCAGATTGGCTACTCTGCTCTTCTGACACACCCCCATCCTTTTCTGAGCACTTTCAGATGATTCAAACACATATTGTCATATCCCTATTTCTGCCCTGGAATCAACAACTTTTCTAAGGAGTGTCATAGCATTTTGAAACTTCAAAACTAAAATCATGAATTAGAATTATTATAAATGGTGAGGCTTATTATGGCATTTAAAATTTCACTGTTCCCAAAATTTCTAAAGGAAAATATATATACATTTTATAAAGCCAATTCATATTTAATGATCTTTTCTCAGAAAACTTTTAGGGATTAGGGACTTAAAAAAAAGGCATCCCTGCTCTTGAAGAGTTTATGGCCTAATTTAGACAAGAAATATTATGGAAGCACAAGTTAATCATATAAGGGATAATTGCAAAGGGTTTGATTAGACCTGGTAGGTGAGACGAAGGTCCTATTGTGATTGTATGTCTTGTCTTTTGGATGGAGATTGAACACAAAACATATGCCAGAGATAGTGAATGGCTTTGATATTTTAGATGAATATTTATCTATTATTAGTTGTCCATACTGTTATATTGAAGGAGATTCTACAATTGAATCTGAGTTCTTTGATAAGGGCACAGTGGTAAGCTGGTGTTTTTTTTTTAATGATAAAAGTCAAAAGACATGTAAGAGTGCTAGCATCTGGCTTACTTACCATTCCTGGCTTTGTTAGCACAATTAGAGTCTCTAGTAATTGCCATTAAAAAGGATAGTTTCTGCTCATGGTCCAGAATTCCCAATGAACCAATGGATAAAATCCCAGCTAATGAAACAAGTGTGGCTTTGTATAAAAACAAGTGTATAGGCCATTTTCAAAGGGCATAAAATATCCACTTTTTTTCAATATACACAACTTTTTTATTTCCTTGCTTTTTTTAGTGACCACCATGAACACTATATTGTTATTTTTTTAACTCTTTGGTTGTCTTGTTCTTCATGATCATTTCCAGTTTCTCCTAACTTCGAAGGTGCAATTTCTTTTCTCACTGTGGTATGTTCTCTAACCTGCTAAAAGAAACAAGCACAAAAATCACTCTCCACAAACTGATTCATCTTAGGTGTTTAGATGCACCCAGTATGAATAGCACATTGTCTAAAACATATTGGTATGAGATTACTGGTCTGGCCATCAGTTTAGTTTCTGATAATAGAGCTAGTAAGTTAGTGAGAAACAGAGATAATTGGAATGCAATGCAACGCCCATATTGAACGTTTTACAACTTAATACATTTTAGGAAATGACCCATCTGAAAAGCATTATGACTTGCTGAGAAAAGCTGCACACTGGAAACTGGGAGAAGTGGGCTCAATTCCCAGCTCTGCCTCTGACTCACTCTTTGTCCTTGGGTGAGTCCCTTAACCTCTCTCTGTGTCTGCTTCCTGCCTGGTAAAATAAGGAGAATAATTCATAAAGGCTCCCACCTCAGCAAGATGTGTCGAGGCTGCATTCGGCAACCAACGAAGGGATATTTCTTCCCCCTGCTGGCTAATTACAATCTTATTTTTATTAGCATCTAGTTTGATTAAATTTTGCAATAAGAGCATGAAGCTACAACTAAAGTCAAAAAATCTTTTATTCCTTTAATTTACACTAGAGTTTTGTTGTAGTCCTTATTGGTTTATGTCAATACACTCATTGCTAGGAGGAGGACTTGTGGATCTTGTGTAAACAAAAATATCCATTGCCTCAATCTACTTGAGTGCCAAGTATGGGGTCTTGTACTGAACACTGCAGAGCCTGTTAGAAGAGTAGAAAATGGAATCCTGAGAGGAGTCATACAGGTAATACACAATTAGAGGATGTTACCTAGCAATATTTATTCAAAAACTCTATTGTAAAGGTTAGAGTTTAGACAAAAGAGAAATCAATATAGTCTGGAAAATCACAGAACAATGTCATGGGATAAACTGAACAAATGCCTCTCATTCTATCACATCTTCCCTGATTCCTGCAGCAAAAATGATCTTTTCCTTCATTTCCCACCCTTTTCTTGATCTTGCTGGCTCATTTTACCTTTCTCCAGTTTTCCCTAAATATCTTTTATGTTATTTTTTATTTTATTTTTTTCTTTTTAACTAGTAATCATGAATTATGCATTATTTTGGGTGGTTAGTTCTCTTAATTCTCCTTTCATATTAACCACACCTCCATATTGTTTTCACGATTTTGACTTTTTGAAATGATTCTGCCAATTATAGAATATCCTGTATTCTGAATTTGTATTATTTCCTCATTATTTTATCTATCTTAGTCCTGTATCACCATTTTCTATGAACTGGATATTAGATCTACAGGCTAGGCTGGACTCAAATGGAACATTTCCTGACAGAATAATTCCTAGGTGATATTAGGCACCTGTATACTTAATAACTATGATGTTAGGTATCTATATACAAAATAAAATTAATGATGCAGATACTAGAAGAGATGGAAAGGGCACTGATATGTAGAGCTCTACAGCTTTCTCTTTGTTGCAATGCTGAGGGGCAACATGGTTTGTCATTGTGAAAGAAAAGACTGCACTTGTTATCTGTATCATATTTCATCAATTAATTTATCTCTTCAGGTCTCAGTTGTTTTTGTTTTTTTTTAATCTATGAAATAGGGATAGTGATACCTGTCATATACTCTTGAAGTTTTGAGAAAATACCTATTAATGTCCTATTCATAGTAGTTACTCAATTAATTGGCATTTATTAATATCAGAAGTAGTAATAATAGTTGTATTTGTATTCTGTTATATAGTCCTGTATGATGTGCTATAAATGGAAGGTATAATTTTCAAATCTTTTCCAGAATAAAGTAAATTATAAATAATCCAATAAACAAAGTTAAAACATCTATGGACAAAAGTCTTTCCCTAAATGTTCACAGAATTCTTTGCTTCAAGGTCATCTTGTCCTTCTCCAAGTCTAATGCAAAGAGAGAAAAGTACACACAAATGAACCCTGAACCTACACTTGAGGTGTGCCCATAATTTATAAAACACTGTTAGGGTTGAGAGTAAGAGATTCAGTTTTGAAGTCAGTCCATTTGGATTCCAATCCAAGCTTCATCACTTATTAACTGCACAACATTGTTTATGATACATAATCACTCTGAAACTCTGTATACTTATTTGAGAAAAAAGCTCAAAGAGATGTTGTATGGAATAGAAATATATAGGCCTCCAACTCAAAATCACTACTTAATACATGTTAGGAATTATTATAATTTTATTACAATATACATATACTTACTGCCTACAGCAAGCAATTATTAACATTTATAAACCAATGAAGTTCTAATAGGAAAGACCAGGCTTGTTGCAGAGTCTGCAGAGAAATCAGGGAGAGAAATGGTAGGAAGACATTCAGACCTCACTCCATGTACCAAACTTTGTGTCCTAGTCTGGGATTATATTTGCCCAGAGGTGTGTTCCTTTTTCTAATTAATGCAAAGATTCCATATAGGGTGTCACTGTCCTAGGTAGGAACCTTCTAAGCAGAGGGAATTGTAGGTGCAAAATTAGAGAAGAGCAAGAGAGCTGACTAACAATATGTGGTTCTCTAGTTCAGTATAGTTAGTACGAGATGAACTCTTGAACAGTAAGATGTGCAGATGTTCTTTATAATTCAGTGAATCTAAGATGGGCTTTTACAAGTTATCTCTAAAAGAAATCATCCAAAAAAAATCTCTAAATGTAATTAATGAACTACTCTATAAAGGACAAAAGATACTTGTTGAGGAATAGATTTCACTATAGATTTCCATATTGTCTCCTGAGGTTAGTCACTCAAAATATAATTTTATTTTATTTTTTCAAATAGGTTAAGATGACATTTTGACTACATTAGAACAGAGTTTCTCCTAGTATCTACTAACTTATTAGTGATGCTTTAAGTCATGACTTTGCCTTCATGCTGAGTGTCCTGTGGGGATACACTGCTCTGTTGAGTCTGAAAGGAGAAAGAATAAATTATTGGCAATCTAGAGTACTTTTCTAATCTTGATGATATTACTAAAGATGGAACTTTTTAGCTTTTGTGGGTTAAAAACAAAGGCTTTCAAGTTTTTATTTTTACCCATACAATGCTTTTTATTTGCTTTACAAAATAAACAGGTAGAAGGGAGAGAGAAACATCTGTTGTTTCGTTTATGCTCTACAAGTATTACTATACTTTTTGAAAATACTGTTTTTTTCCAGGAAGAATGATGTGATCGTATAATACCAAGTACATGCTCAATACTTCTAAGTGATAAATTTACATAAAGGATAGTTTGCTTTCTGATCAGAGTCTGTGTGCTAAAGATTTTCCGTCAAAAAATCAGAATAAAGACTAAAATCAAGGCTTGGTTTTGTGTTTTTTAATACTACATATATCATTATATACAGCTTTTGAAAACAACTGAACCAGATATCACTTTTCAGTGTTGACAATGTACTTTGCTAATGCTATTATTTTCTCTTCAGGCAGGAGAACTATGAGGAATGTCTGATGGACGTAATGTTTTCCTTCTCAGTAGAAAGAACTATTCTTTATATAAAATAATCATAAAATTTAAAAATATATATTTTTCCATTTTTTGTTATTTTAAAAATAAAAATGTTATACTTTGCTTGTCTGCATAACAATAAAAACAAGTAGTTTTAGGTAAAATATCTATAATGTTAATCCTGGGCTTCATTCACTACAGAGAAATAATGTATTAGATTAAACTAATAGTAGAAAATTTTTCATATCTGTTAAGTTTATAGATATTCTCAAAATTATTGTTTTTGAAAATGGAAAATGACTTCATAAAATAAGCATTACAAATAGTAGCAATACAAAAACAGCTATGGGAACTGTCCAAGTTCTGCTATTTTAATACACTATTATATTTTCTACATGTGAATTCAAGCCTTGTTCCAATATTATAGAAATAAGAGAAAAAGACATTAAAACGTTCCTAGGGTGTTAACGTGAGTTAACATCATAACCATCAACTGCCAGCAGGCTTTGGAGGCCCAGCAGGGAGCCACGTTTATCCCATGTAATGGATGTGTGGTCACGGATCTCATTAAGCAATAACAATCTTTGAGAAATCATCGTTCCCTCCCAAAGTCCACTTTAAATGTACTCTGTCTTAGTCCACTGAGGTTCATGCTGCTTCTAAGTCACCATGCTCTTTTCCTGAGTCTCCTTAAGCTGATTTTGTGTGTAACAGAAGAATCCTGTCACATAAAATTTGAGATATTTGTCTATCAAAAATCCATTGAAAAGAAAGCCACTGCTTTAGACTCATGAGGAAAGTTTTGAGATGAGCATGGTTTCTGTGATAAATTGTTCTGAGATAATGAGACACCTACCACTTGAAGTACTCAGTTGGCTTCACCTGGTCATTTCTGGGCAATATGAAAATGAGCTGACTCCAATGACTTTGGTGAATAAATTTTGCAAGATAATTTTAGCTAAAGACTGCAATCAAAAACATAGTCACTTGATCTCTAGTTTATGGAGCTATGCGGTAATCTATTCAGTGCTTATGTCCCTTTAAAAAATAATTTATCCTTTTAGTATCTTTCTATATATTATAATCAGAAATGATTGAGAGATGATGGAAAAATGCACTAATACTAAATGGGATTTTGAAAAAGCAAAAAAAAAAAAAAAAAAAAAAATCTCAGCCACTTGGTAATCAATGAAAAAGTATTGAATATCCAAGTGTCCTATTTTGGCTTTGTTAGTTTTCAGTTCTTTAGTCCTTAAGTCCTTGAGATTCTCATAAAGCTTATGTTTCAAGTGAAAGCAGTTATAGGAAATTAGTAAAACGGTGCCATGAAATAATTATTAAAAATGTCAAGGTCTCTAAAAATGTGAATTCTATTTTTATTCTTTATTTTTTATTCCATAAGAGGGGCATAGTGGTCAATGACATTGGCAGACCATGCTTTAGTGAATTTATTATTTTTTTAAATTGTTGAACATCTATTGATCAATTACTTGGCCTTGCACATGGAATTAAAAGTGAAAAATAACTATTCGAGCAAAATAATTTCAGATAATGATAGAAACTCTAAAATCATAAGTAAAATTCACTTCAGAAAATGTCTACTTTATTGTTATGAAGAGCTCCCTGTAAATTAATTTTCATATTTGATTTTCAGAAAAACAATGTGTTAGGAACTTTTTTGGAGCCATTATATCTGTAACTTTAAGTCCTTAGAGTGTAAGCATTCTGTGTAAAAATATAACAGTTGGATATGGTAAATTATTAGAAATATAACCTAATATAAATTTTTATAAAAATCTATATCTAATGACTATGCATCTTATACTAACCTTATTGATCTGTATTATATTGTATATATGTTAGTACATACATAACTCATTTTTAAAAAAGCAGAATGCAGCAGTAGCTGCTTAGTAATAATTAGATACTGAGCATAATATAATTTTTACCTTTTAAAAATATTTTATTGCTATCAGATTTTTCTAGGTCATTATTATTACCACTGATTATTATACTCTAGAATTTGTCTTTCCATGATAGAAAATGATCCAGTATTTGAGAGTGAGATGCAGAGAGGTGAAAGAATGATTGCACTGGATAGTGGCATATTCCAAGTGACAAACATGAAATGTTTTAAAGTACAGTATATTTTATGTCATAATGGCATGAAGGTTACGATGGAATGTAGATTAACTTTAAAGCCAAAGATTTGTTTGTCTCTGGGCTCCATATTCTGTTACTTCCTAGTAGAATAAGTGAACAAGACATTTATTTCTCTGAAACTGAGTCTTTTTATCTGCAAAAATGTAACAAATGGAAACTTACTATATTGGGTTGTTTTAAAACTCAGTAAAAAAAATGAAAGTGCCTTATAAATTGTATGGCTTTTTACATAGTTAAACTGAATTATTCCATAGCGATAATAATGAGAGTCTGCCCACCTCTGTGATTTTAAAATTACCAATTTTGGAATATTTTTTTCTTTTGTTTAGGTTTCATTTTCTTAACATATTTCTGTGGATGGCAAGGAAGCAGCTTAATAATGATTTATTATTTCAAAAATATTTATTGAGAATATGCTAAATAAAATTCCGCTTTGGAAAAAAGTGTGAATGACACAGTAATGAAGAAGCATAACTTGTGTGCTAAAAAGAAAAGAAAATCTAGCCGAAGTGTCCAAACTATGTGGCAAACAGTGTTTCAGGGGACTGGTATATATGTATAAATGTAACGTAGCAGCTCGTTTTTTTTTTTTGTTTGTTTGTTTGTTTTTTTTTGAGATGGTAAGTGCCTTAAGAGAAGTGGACATAAAATTCTGTGGGAGTTCAGGATTCATCTTTTATAAATTTGAGTACTTTTAGAAAATAAGGTTAAATAATATTTTAATTAAACCTCTCGTCATACCAGAACATTATGCAATCCCCAAAAACCCATAAAATAAGACATTATTCTTTAAAATAAGCTTCATAGAAGTAGTCATTTTAATAATTGAAACATAAACATAAAATAATATAGAATATGAAACATTGCTATGCAGTAAGTTTAATCTAAAGTCTAGACCCCAAAGAAGTTTTAAAAATATAGTCTGTTTTAGTTTATAAAATGCACGTGTTCAGTGTTAATGAATTATTTCTGAAAATCTGTAAGTTTCTATCAATTATACCATTTTGGTAGATAGCCTTCCCTACTAAATGTTTAACAGCTTACAATTTGTCTCCTATGCTGAAGTATCTACCAAATATATGTAGGACTATAGAACATTTCACAGAAAATAGATTTCAAGTTTTTACTTGTTTTTCTCAAAACTACATTTTGCAAACTGTACATAGGAGTTAACAATAAAAAGTATGATCCTAGCAATATTAGCCCTATTTAATGGAATGTATTAAAGAAAAAAAAATGATATATCTTCATTTTTGTCCAAGCTAAGAAGTAAATACTTTTATAATTTTTCTAATTGAAAAGAACTGGGAAGTTTAATCCATTCCCCATTCTGCTACTGGAATGACTTTTAAACAAACCCAAACAGACCTGTCTAAATCCCCTCAATGAGTGGTTTCCAGTAGCCTTTAAAATAAAATGTAACCTCCCAGGTAAGGCACCCAGGGATAGAGATGGCCAAGAGTTTGCTCTCCTCTCTGGATTCATCTCCACTCAGCTGGGGTTGGGGCCCTTTCCCACCTTTGCAAATCAACCTGTAGATATTTCTCTCACAGCACTTGCCAAGAACTGGTGTGATTGTTTGCATTAAAATCCTTTCTCATAGACTGTGGACTCCTTGAGGGTAGGGGATACATTTTTGTTTCTCTCTCTAGTGTGTAGTATCTGGAATGTGGTAGGAAGTTTAAGACAGACAAATAAAACCAAGTATGTCCCAAAGTCCGGTTGGGGAGCTTATAGGTATATAGGCACGAATTCTATGAAGTTCTCCAGATGTTTAAATAATGATAGCATGAATTTTTCATTGCTTGCTTTTTAAAATATTTGTTGAGTATTAGGCTGAGAAAATGATTAAGAGTGTGTGGCCACTATTTCTTGAGATGAGACCCAAGGAAAATAGCCCAGGTGAGCTGAGAAGAGATAAAATTTTTAACACACCATAGCCTAACATAGCTCTAGTGCAAATACAGTATGAATGATTTCAGTGCAAAGCAAAATTCTTCAAAAATTTTTATGACCCTGCATGTATCAAACTCATCTTTGCCCCATTGAGACACCCACAGGACTCAGTCTAGTATTTGGAAAATGCCTAGCTTTAAAAAAAAAACTATTTAGAGCATTGGTTTCAGGCCAGACTTTGCTAAATCAAAGAGTACCAGTTTCCTTCATGCCCAACAGCACAATAAACCCCTCTGCAAAAGAAATAAAGACTGCTGAGAAATAACTGATGAGGCTTTTAATGTCAATAAATGTCATTCTATGTATCACTATTGTGAGAGTTTCCTTTTCACAAATGGGAGAGAGATTTTATAAACTCTCCTGTAAAAGAATGGGGATTTAGAATTAGCATTAGTAGACCCTGTAATAAAACAAATCCCTTCTTCAAGTTCCCCTTGAAGTAAAGAATGGCACTTGAACTTTTCATTTGGTAATATGTGGATTACAGATATCCCTCCTCTCTACAACTAAGATTTCTGTCATCTTCTTTGCTATCTTCATAAATATCCTACTGGGAGAAAAAGGAAGTGGAAAATAATTGAGAAATTGTCTTTTGGCTTCATTAGATATTGCTTGATTAAAGATTTGGAAGGTGCAGTGAAAATACATTTAGTTGTTTGACAGTCTTATAAATGAAGCTCAACAAGTATCCACCAGAGTACTGATCAGATAGATACTTGGGAGGAAGCTTTTACACAGCTGACAGGTCCTGTTAATGAATCCTGGATTGGCACAATATTTAATCTGGCTTTTCTTTATATATAGCAGGTAAGAAGCAGCCAATAGCATGAAGTTGAAGGTGACTTTTTTTGGCATATTGTATTCACTGGAGTTTGTGACATATTCCAGCTTAAAATATTGTGCTATTCAGCATATATTTACTTATAAAAAAATCATTGGGCCATCTCTTGCAGGATTAAAATGTTAAATGCTATTCGTGAAAGAAAAAAAGTCCTTATGTCAATTTATTGTTTAGCTAATTCTTTCTTTATTTTATAAACTGTAAAATTCATACACTGCAAATGAATCTAGTTTCCTAGGTGGCTGTTAAAAAGAAATAATCATGTTAAACTCAAAGTGCATTCTTTTATATATTTAAAGAATATAAAGAACACAAAGAACATAGATTTGTGTTTCTTTGTTAATGAAAACATGACTATAAAAATGCCCATCATGAAACCAGGTTTATCACATAGGAAGGAATAAGTTGTAACTTTTATATCTAAGAATCAGTTTATACATGTGTGTATAAATTGGTTTAACAGTTTGGTCTCCTGGGTTTTCAGAGACTAAAGCTATACATTAGAATAAAATAATTGTATATAAATAATTTCACCAATTAATTTATATAACTTATTAATATGCATAGCTCATAGAATTGTTTTCACCTAATTAAGATTTATAAACAATACAACTAGTGAAGCTTCTAGTAAGATCATTTGAATATTGAAATATATGGTGTTTAAAATTGTAAGTAAATTAATTAATCCTCTACTCTACAGATCTTTAACTCTGTGAGAGACTGCAGGAAAACTCTGCTTGCCAAAGTACAGAATCTATTTTACACCAGAGAATCATGTATCCTTTTTCCAGGATTGATAATGAACAAAATAATATTTACATTCTTATACCTAAACAAATAAGCCTAGAAATTCAAGAAGTAATTAAAATAGTGATTCACTAATCACCACATTATTCTTAGTTATTTTTTCTTCTGCATTAATTATATTTAAAATAATTAGAATAAAATGTAAGAAAAATAAAATTTTAGCTTTTAAAACTTGTGTATTTCACTTTTTTAAAATACTTTTATTTTATACGATTATCAGTTTTTACCATTTTACTGATTAAAAATACATAAAATAAATTAGAGAGAGTCTTCTTTTTTATATATGTGACATATCTTTCTATTTTCTATATCTTCCATGGTCTGATTTTGTGGCATGACTTTCATAGTAAGATTTGTTTAAATTTAATTATCAGTAGCCAATTTATGAAACAAAATTGCTTTAAGTAATTATTAGGATGCAATTGGTGTGATTAATTTTGGATATTTTCAAAATATTTATAACAACAATTCTTTCCACCCAGAAGGTGATAAGAACCTAGTCCTGGTTCTGGCTCCGTAGGAATGGCTACCAGATCTTGTTAAGTGAATTTGTTTGGACCAAACTGGACTGAATGAGAATGAAGTACTCTAGGATACCTTTCATGTTTCCCTTTCAGTGCCATTTTTAGTCTTTTAAGGAGAATTTTAGGGGATTTGTGGTTGGAGTGCAAAGTGATTCACAGTGCATGTGGCTATAAGCATGCACACGGCTACTATCATGGGACACTGCTTTAGGCTTTAAAGTATCTGCATTTTCAGATACTTTAAATCATTATACATAACAATCATGTAAAAATATTACCTCTTATTTTACACAGGAGGGAATTTAGACCCAAAAAAGATCTACCAACAAGTACCAATGCTCTAGACTAAAACTTTCAACCTCTAAGCCTTTTGCTTCTTTAGCTATACCATTGTAATGTAGATTTCCAGAGAAGCTATATTAATATTTAATAAAATGTGGTGTTATGACAATAAAACATTATCAGTTTTATTTTTTAACAAACATCTCAGAAGTAAAAGAGTCATGTAAGTGTTTTTCTCTGTTCAGACTAGCTAGAACCTCATGGGAGACTAAAAACTTGTTCTAATAATGGCTTATACACTCAATACATTTTAAAAATTATTTTGAAATTGCCTTAAAAGCCTATGGCATTTTCTTTTAAACTCAGTGCTTTCAAATCTCGATTTCTAAAGTATAAGTTTGATTTTCTGATATAATCAGAAACCATATAGATGTAAGGTCTGTGAATAAAGTGATAGAGTTTTTATTTTGCTTTTGATTTTAAAATTTAAACCTGATTTTAAGTGGTAGCTTGTGCCTAAAGGTAATCCTAAGAGAAATATTTAGACAATTTCCTTAATAGCATCAATAGAATATTAAGTATCCTGTCTATGTCATTCTTTAGAATGTAAAAGTCATCCAGAATTTTATTTTATTTTATTTATTTATTTTAGGTGAGGCAACCCTTGGTTGACCTCACAGATTGCAAGGACCTTGTCAGTTTATAATCCCTTATTTTTTATTTTTTATGCCTACAGCACCTGGTCTTCCTAGGTGGTCTCATATCCAAGTACTAACAAGGCCCGACCCTGTTAAACTTCCGAGATCAGACGGGATCAAGCTTGTTCAGGGTAGCATGGCCATAGGCCAGAATTTTATTTTGTCAGGATATGTATAACATATTTTACATCTGAATATGTATGACATATGCCAACTATGTCTAATATATGATTTATATCAAAATATATATAGCATATGCAGAGTGATAGGCACACTAACATAACGCATCTCAGATTACAATTTTATGAAATGCAATCGTGGCCAATTTCAAATCATGAAGATCATCTATAGAACTTACATGTTACCTAGACTTCACCTCCAAAATAGATTTATTTAGTCAATGATTATGAAGTGGCATTTAATAGAGTCCAATTGCCAATCTATGTTCTTGAGGAGGTTCAGCCTGGCTATGGTCCAGATCACCAGAAACATCCCCACTTTCGAGAATGAATCAGTCTACACTGAGTCTTTATTTCTTTAGGTACAAATCCTGCAGCCTGTTAGACATCTATCCTTAATTCCCTCCTCAAGTTCACAAGCTAAATGCCACTGCCTCACAAATAAAGCAATTTATGGATAGTTCAATTAGGATAAGAACAATTTAAAAATCAATTTGCCTGTGGAATTTACTTTTATTAGTAATTTCCTTTCTCCTTCCCTCCCTTCTTCCCCTTTCCCTTTTGTGTTGCCTTCCTTCTTCTCTGTCTTCATTCTTGAGTCCTACTGCTTTCAAACTAAAAGTAAGGCAGAAATATGTGGTAAGTGAGCAGTGGTGTCCTTGTAAGAGAAAGACTAAACTGGAAAAAACTTACAGAGAACCAAAATCAATCTCAGGTTAAGGGTTAAATTTTATTATCATCTTAAAGAATCATTAAAGCAGCTTGGTTATTATCATCAGATTTCTTCTCTGGTTTTAAAGGTGAAAGGTTAATGACTCATTTACTGAGGTATGCAGTTTTCTTTCATTTTTCACTTATAATTATCTTTGCTTGTTTTCAAATGCAATGTAGCCTCCAGAATGTATTGTAGTCATTCATTATTTCTGTCAATTAAAGTTTCTAAATCATAGATTTAAAATGAGTCACAAATAAGCATTAATTGATTTCCATCACTGAATGCCCACTTCCCGGAAGAAATGAATGGAGCAGATTTACTTTTGAAAATCTGCCTTCCATGGCAGCTGCTGGAGCACTGGGGCTCAGCAGATGTTAGTTTCTAAAACACTGGTATTCACTTTGGAAACTGAGTGGGGTCGTCAGTGTAGTCTTCATGGAATGAAAGTTCTGACAGAGCACTGTCCGTGCAAATGGATTTTTGACTGAAGCAATGGTAACTTCATAGAACATTTGTGTTCTCTAAGCACTTCAGTGTGATGCCTTAGGTCATCTGATATCTGAAGATAAACTCATCGTTTATAAACAGATTCTACCTTCCATCAAGGTTTCCATGGATAGATCCAATTCTAGATATGTAATATAAAACTAAGTGTCCTTAAGTTTAGTATTAGAAAATACAAGTTTTCATCAAGGAAAAGTAATGTTCACAATGCAGAAAATCCCAGTTATAATCATTGTAGTAACTGTGCACAGTAGCATTGCTTATGAAATTAAGAGCAACTTCTTTTATATATCAACTGAGCAGTAATTCTCTTTTCACCAAGCTCCATTGTAATTGACATCTCTCTAACACTTCAAATTCAGGTTACTCTTCCCCAAGTGGTGTTCTAATAAGGTTGTTGCCATAGAAACTTTGCAATCATTGACGTATTTTTTACTATTGAAAACTTAAATGCTATGGCAAATTTAGAATTTTAAAATTATCTGGAAAGAACAAATTCTGTGGGGTAGTTTATTATTCTTTTATCTGAAATAGACTGCTTGGGGAACTAATTATTTTGAAATTGAGGAAAGAGGCTTATTGGTAGTACCATTTGGGATCTAATGCTAAGAGCAAAAGCTGAGTTTGGTCTGGCAAATACAATTTGCCAAAAAAATTCAGTGTCAGAAAATCTCAGGGGATATCAATTTGAATTTAGATTTTTGATACTTAAAAAGCATAAAAAGTCTTTATAAATAGAACAAATAAGCTTGCTAAGGAAATATAGGAAAGATAGCTACCTATCTTTAAACTATCAATTAATCGTCAAATGTCTGTCTGAGATTTAAGGAGAAAATACTTTATCCTCTAAATTAGGTTAATGTTATATTATTTGCCTATGTTAAATATAGGCTTTAGAATAAAATGGATTTGTAGATTTATGGAGATGTGTTGTTTTATGGTCACCATTCTAAACTACTGTTGCCAGTTACATTATAAACTCTGAAAGTAAAGCCCATGTAGATGGTGGCCACCAAAGGAGAAAAAATATGGATTAGAATATTTCAATAATATCAATTTAATTTGGTTTTGTACATGCATTACTGTCGAATAATGAGTTTCCCTCCATTATGGATGTGGCATATGACAGAAGATTAAACTGACCATACATTATATACTAGATATCAACTTTTCTTATTCTCACTTTTTTTACATGAATAATGTTTCCAGGTAGACATATACTAAGTTATTGCCTGAGAACTAGTTACCTGGTCACTTATTAAAGAATCATCTATAATGACAAGGGTCAAAACTAGAGGAGAAAAGTGTTTTAATTAAAAAAGATCTACTTGAATTAACAGAAGTGAATTCCAGTTTTTGGAATTAGGTGTTCTTTAAGGTAATCAGTAGGCTGCTTAGAAGACATTTCTGCTTTGTTTTTCCATTTAACCATTTAGATTAATCTATTTAGATTTTTCAGAATAATATGAGGCCACAAGTAAATTATGGTTGACTTTAAGGTTGACTGTATAATTTATCTCAATGTGCTATTCATTTATTCTAGCTCTACTCCTCCAAGTGAAAATAATGTAAAGAACAATTTTGGTAATTTTTTAAAAATTTGTCCTTGTTAAAGATAATTTAGCCTTTTAAAAAATAGAATTTAGACTTTGTTCTCTGTTTAGTCTTTCAATGGGCTTTAAAACTTGAAAATAAATACACATTTGGGTATTTTTATGATAAAGGTAAAATATATTCTCTAAGCTGAAAAGAAATTAAAGAGCCATTTTAAGAATCCTTAAATTGTACAGTTTCCTATAATATCTATTTCTAAATAATTTTTTAAACTATGGCATAGTCTTAGCAATTTAAATATTTTTTAATGTATCAATGTACTTTGATTGTTGTAAACATTTTCTTGAATATTTACAAATGCAATTGCTTTGTTTCAAAGCATCGAAGAAGATTTAGATTCAATGATACCTACATGTATGTGTCACTCCTAATGATATCCTTGAAAGTACTGAAAATGTTTATTTAAAGCTCCTTTTTTTTTTTAATCTGACCTCAAACAAATTTCCTGCTTTTTCTACCTTTAGGTTGGAATGAATGTGGTGAGGTAGAGAAATGTGGGTAGGAGGAGAATAACTGTGTACTCTTGATTCACTGATATTGTTAGAGGACTATGGAAGAGAGCAAGATTTTCTCAAGCTTATCTGCATTCCTCCAAAATATTAAGAAGTAGGGAATCTAGACAAGAACAAATATTAAGCTTTACTGCTTCATTTTCAGAGGAGACTTGTAAGAAGAAAAAGTGACACCATGTGATATACTCTCATGACAAGATTGTAAAAAGAACAAGAAGTACAAAAACTCAGTCTGCTGTTGTTATAGTATTTACATTTGCACATGAGGTCTTCTTTATTTGGAATGTCATATTTGAGTACTTCAAAATAGGAATATAGAATTTTCATAAAGATTTTCAGTCAACTTCAAAAACATAAGTTCTTAATTTAATAGTAATGATATGGTTTTAAAATGTACTTTCTTTTTGTAGCATATTTTCTCAATCGATAGCTCTGTGTATGCTTACATTAAATAATTTTGCTGTTCTTAAAATACATACCAGTTTAAGTTTTAAAATGTGGAGCTCTATTTAGCTCTACATTTAGTGACTTTAAAATTGAAAAGCACTGGATGTGATTTTCCATACAATTTTTCAAATCAGTAATCTATCTTTAAAATGTTAATTGCTCATTCAAAAATCCAAATAGTATATGAAATTAAACAGTTGCTTCTTTTTTTGAACATGAGATTCTTTGCAAAGTAAAATGCAATGCTTTCTTTATACATACTAATAAAGTCAATTGCCTTGTTCATGTTTAAAATGAGTCAAAAGCATTTGACTGAAACATCATGGATCCACATCATTTTTAAGAGAAAAATGAATGAACTTTAAAAAGAAATTGCTTGCACTGATTATTTTTCTCAAACAGATATGTTTGAGGTTTTTCTTATGACATGAGCTCTGTTTGACATTATGAATAAGAGAGAATTCCTTCCATTAAAGTGTTACATCCTAATAGAGAATCTGCTAGTATTAGAAATTCTAGTTTTGTACAAGACAAAACAGGTACAGTGGGATTCTTTGGAAAACAGATTTTCTGCAATGATAACCAGGACAAACTGTGGACTAGGATTCTCTTATGGCCTGTCTGAACATGCACATAAGAATTTATAAGGACCAATTGTATAGTCACTTCATCAAAATTTTTTATAGAGAATTTTGCTTCTGTTGTCCTATTACAATTTTGTAAGGTCTCTGTGAAATAGGTAACATAAAGCTGATACATTAAGAATAAATGAGATAATGAAATTATTTAGTTTCAAAGCCAGGAATCAGATATTAAATTCTGTGGTCAGGAACATGAGGTCTGTGATTCATTTATTGGAACAAATGGACTGTACCATAAAGGTAAATGCTTACAAGTATAATTAATATCACCTTGGAAGGTCAAAGAAACCTCTCTAGAGTACACATTATTTGGAGATCATGTGACTAATGAAAATTATTGCTTTGCTTTGCTTCCCAGATTATGTTTAATATAGAGCATCCTTCTTTCCCTGTGCCTTACTTTAAACTCCTTTCTTGTCTTCACCTATAAAAATGAAGAGATTATTTTCTGAGTAAATGTTCTCTGGTATCTAACCCTAGTGTGTCACAGGAATACGTTGGGTTCTTCGATTAGTCCATCGCTTTCCCACTAAATTGGGAAATTTCTCCCTTATTATCTTCTGCATAAAATATAGTTGACAATGTCCTTGCCCTCTGATATATGACAGTATGGCTAGAACTAAATAAAACAAGTCTGTAGAATTCTGTAATCTTCTCCAAAAGAATATGTGAGGATAATACAAAGGTTATTTATTTGGATTTAGAAGGAATAAGTCTAGCTCAGAAAAGATAGTTAAGTGGAGTTAAGATCTGGCACCTACATTGCATTCCAGTTAATGTCATTTTGGTTTTCACAATGGCTGATATATGGGTCTATTCACCAGGTATTGAATGAACTGCAAACTAATTTCATATTGGATCCTGAGTGATCTTGACATAATAATACTTCTCTTTTTCTGGGCACTGGATTTTAATCCAAAGATGCCATATGCTGTATTTAGCAACCAATCTCTGAGTTTTCTAATCTACTTGTAAAAGTGATTAAATTATTCAAGATTGAAGATGTAGCATTACATATATTAAATATTAAGTATTAGCATTAGCTAAGCTCCTTTCCAATTAAAAAAATACATATTAAAAGAGACATTTTCTGATTTCAAAAGGGGTTAATTTAAAAACTGAATAAACTTAAAAGCCACTGAAGTGCAGTTTAATACCTGGAGATAGTAATTAAGTAAGACCTGCAATCCCCCTGTGAATATTTCCAGAATATTTAAGTCATTGGTTACATCTGACTCACGTGTATGGTCACCTTAGTTGTCATTTTCTTCTTAAAAAAAATGAAACAAAATTTTAATTAAAGGATACACACACATACATATGCTGCAGGTAAGTGGTTATTTACATAAACTATACAAGATTTTTTTAAGTACTTAATGAATAGTAAGGAACTATAAATTATGGAGTCTATTGAATTACTTACTCCCTTGAAATCAATTTACCCTACAGTAATGGCATATCACAGGTTTTTATTAAGGGGCTTTTTAAAACTATGAGGTACTAAAGAGTGTACTGTAGCATAATACACATTTGGTAACTTATACCCCTGTGCATTGCTTCACATCTTGCTAAAAACATATAGATATCTCATTATGAATAAGTTCTAAAATATAGTGGTCCATCTGCTGATTAAAAAAAAAATACCTTTATATGTGCATAATGTATGCATTTTTTTTTCTGTTTTTCTCCCTGAACAGAAGACTGTTTTTCCATTTTAGTCAACATTTTGTAGCACTTGAAATTAACACATTGCTTACCTAACCATAGTACCTAAAATGTGGCTCACTGGTACAATTCACATAAATGCTACAGATATTCATTGCACTTTAGCAGTATTTAGGGATACATAAGGTGGAAGAAACATGGTACCCATTGGGATCTTTATTAATTTTTCATCCAAAACTATTTTCTGCTGCTTTCAATTACCTATTCACTTATAGAATCACAAAATCTTAGCAGTAGAAGCGACTTATTTATTAAAAAGTATATTGTTACCAAATATTTATTACAAAATAATTGAATATATTTAATTACATTTATATTGTCCAGATTTAAAGATGAAGAGCATAACTCCAGAGAAGTGAATCGATTATTTTCTAGAAAACAAATAACCAAAATTAAGACAAAAATGCATTTATTTTACATTTTTTGTGTAGTTTTTTATTAATTTATTTTAAACTTATATTAATCAATAATATTATAACCTAAAATAAACATGTCAAATGAGATATTTTTAATGTACTTTTTGTTCCTATTGGACTGATTCTTTTGCAAACAGTCCTGTCGCTTAAGATTAATGAAGTATTTAAGTATTTTACAACTGCACAATGTCCTGCGGTCCCTCATAATGCTGATCTTGCGTAATTTATGACTACCTTAAACTTTAGTTTATCTTTGTGGGTCTCAAATAAAGCTGGGTGAAATGCTGAAGCCAATTTTAAACATTAGTTGTAATCAAGGAAACATTAGCCCAACAGGCAAAAATTATTGAAAAGGAGTTTAAATCATTACCTAAGTCTCTTTAAAAAGTTACAAAAGAAGAGTTGTTTTACATACACCGTATCTTCTTAAGAGGGACAAATTCTTCTTGCTCCCTGCGCAAAATTGATTATTTGTGTGACACTTGCTCTTGTAACTTTCTCCTTTCTCATACTAAGTAAGCTCTCCAAACTCTTTCGACTTTAATCCAGCCAACATACAGATTTAGTTTTGCCACACACCCTTATACTGCTAGCACACATCACATGCAAACATTTTCCTAGATACTTGCTTTACTCCCTCTGGTAGCTCTCTTCTATGTCCACTATCTTGTCTTTCTGGCTTTTCAGTTCTATGTTTCACACATTCAATTGATATGTGATATAGACAATGGGGAAAAGGGTACATTTTCCACATTATATTTTGTTTTTCCTATTAACATTTATTCCTTTGGCTTTTTCAAGAGCTTTTTGCTCTTAAAAAAATGAAATTGTCTTCATTACCTATCCATTCATTTGATTCCAATTTATAAAATCAAAGTTGGATGAAGGACAACTTTATGTAATAGCCTACGTAAGGTATTATTTCATACATTTTGGGATGAATAAAAGTGATTCCGCTATCAAAGAACTTAATAAGCTGCTCACTAAAGACTGGGGAAAGAAAGAGGAGGATAAATTGACCTTGTTTTCACAAAACTGATGTTCTACTAGGAAAGATAAGATTTGTAATGTAATTAATGGTAATATGAGTTTTAATTACTACAGGAAAAATATATACGGTGACAAAATAAAGAGGGCATTCTGAACAATTTAGATTTGCAAGAAAATAAAATTTGAGTTATGCTGTATATATTATGAAACTGTCACAGGATTTGGAAATTATGAGAAAAATAGGGCACAGATTTACAGATGGAAAGGTACAAATAGTTTATGTAAATGGCTTCTACTCTTTTATATTATTGTAATATTAGAGTGTATGTAGTTAATTTCACAACTCTATTTGCTTATACATGTTTTCAAAATAAATGTGGAAAACCTATTATGATAATTTTAGTAGGAAAATCATATACGTTCTGAAACCCACAAGAAAAACTAAACAGAAATTGCTATTTAATACTTGTTTTAGTGAAAAAAAAATCATATTTACCATCTTATATATATAGAACTATACGTATGTAGTTTTTTTCCCCACAAACTTTTATGTTTAAACACTTTAAACCTATAGAATATATAAAAATCTCATGCAGGAAAGATATAGGACTCTATATAAATTTATCCCAACTTTCTAAAAGGTAAGATTAAATTTTTAAATCTACTTTAAGTTTGTTCATGCTTCTGTACCTAAAGATCATTGAACTTTCTTTCTTCTGTTTTATCTGCTATATCTTTTCTAAAAGTACCTTATGAGATATTTTCTGACAAAGTTATGAACCTGAAGGACAATATTAAGAGAAATACCTAAGGATGTATCATGAAATATCAGTGTAATCAAATAGGTACTATGCATGGTTCACAGGAGAATACTAAAATGTCAACAACAAAAAAAAATCAAAAGACTAAAACTACAAAAACTGTCATCTTCTTTCAATATTTCATCTTAGTTACCAGCCAGAAAGTATTTATGTTTTAAACAATTACTAAAAATTTATTGAGTAGCAATCAATACACTGGACACTTTCTCACAAGATAAAGGATCCAAAGATCAGCTGGGTATCACAGAAAATCTTATTTGCAATGCCATATGCAAAGAACATTCAATTATCATGTAAAAGAAAATCAGTCTAGAAATGGCCTGGGACTCAATGATGACCCACAATTTTTGTGTGTGTGTGTGTGTGTGTGTGTGTGTGTATGTGTGTGTGTGTGTGTGTTTTGCCACACTTAATGGTTTTCATCTTGCTTTTTACCTGCTGGAAGTAGGTGATTGTCATAGCTCTAGATATCTTCTCTATTCAAAGCAAGAAAAGAGGAAAAGGAATGGCAGAAGGAATTTCTGAGAGTTGCTCTCATCTTTTATCATTGAAGGAAAAAAAAATCTAGAGTCTTACCAATAGTCTTCTGCTAACATTTCATTGATCAAGTTTCGATTATGTGCTCATTCCTAGCTGCAAGAAGGGCTGGAAAGAGAATTACTAGGAAGGGCAAGTGTGCTTCCTAGTCAGGACTTGCTTAGTTAGACCAATTAAATGCATCTTTTTGGGCTTAATGCATTGTCTTCCTGAACAAAGACAGAGTTTTAATTTAAAAATTTAAAAGAGTATCTAAAGTAAACACTGGTGACTTGAGGTAGGTACAGTGAGTTGACTAGTGTCATTCATATAGAGGTAGAAATGTGAACATGTTCTCATAGTTAAATTGCAGAATCGGGTTCTGAATCCACACCTTTAGACTCAAATCCAAATACTCTTTTCATACCACCTAAGAAGTTTTGAAGGAGAGCTTGGCACTTTTTTCTTCAAGGCATTATTTTCAAAAGACATAACTATACTTTTAAGAAGTTTCATTTTTAGTTCTCAGTTAAATTCCGAAGTTCAAAACAAATAAAATCAAATTTATTCTTTATTATATGGGACATTTAAAGAGAGAAAACAGGATCAAGATGGATCAATAATAACATCTATTATATCATAAAATGGAGATAGTGTGTTTTCCAACCTCACTTTAAACACTTCAGCTTGAAAATGTAAATACTTTTGCCAAAGTCTAAAAAATGAGCTTGCTTCTGAAAATAGAAGTGTTAGATAAATATGAAATGACATTTATACTTCATTTTAAAAACGAACAGTCTTCTTATTCAGCTCTTTGCTTAAAGAGCAAGTAATTACAGAAGATACTCCAGGTAATTAAGGCAGATTTTATCAACTTAGTGGTTAATCAAAAAACAAAACATAAGCAATGAGAGAAGTAGTCAAGAAAATTCATGTAGAATTTTGGGCTTTACCTATGAAGTTATTATAATTATATCTTTTGGGGAGACCAGTTGGAACAAAACAAATTATTTTTAAATTAAAAATGGCATTCTTCATATTAGTTAAAATTTAGTATATCCTGATATTTCTCTAGCTTCTAATATTAGTGCATTCTGCACATAAATGAACTGTAGTAATAGAAACCATATATCCACTTTAAATCTTAAAAGGTGAAAGTTTTATATGATGAATTTTCCTTAGAGTCTAAGAATAAATTAGAAACAAGAATACCAGTGGATAGTACTTTGCATCATTAGTTCATTTTTTGTTAAGTCAACCTGTGTATTCTGGTTTCATAGTTTCATAGGATTATTATAAATAATTCATACATTTGGTTCAAAATGTGGAAATAATTGGTAAAAAAATATTTTGAGTATTTTTGTTTCTAATATTGAATACATCTCTTGTAAAAGAAAAAAAATCTTGAATAATTTGGAAAACATTAGGTTCTTATCTTTTCTGTGAATATATTCTAATCTCTGTACCCACGATATTTCTATGACTTACAACTAGAAGATCAATGTAATAAATGAGACAGAGAATGGGGTTTGAGAAGGAAAAAGTTTCATTCTGGCACACAAATCTTAGCTTGTTTTTCCATCTGTAAAATAGTGATGATAGCTCAATTATAAGGTTCTTATGAGGATTAGGTATAACACAGGTAAAAATATATAATTGATCCTCATAACAATTTGAAATGGAGCTATTATCACTATTACCTATAGATGAGAAACCAAGGCTCAGAACTATGTGTAAAAAATATATTTAAACAGTAACTTGGTTCAAGGCATTTGTAAATAAGATTTTCAATTTTGCCTTATTTCTTACAAAGAATAATTTTAGAATAAGTGATTAATGAAATCATACTTTAATTGCTTTTAGTATAATGCAAAAAGAGAATTTGTTTATATTTACTTATTTTCTCATTACCCAAATAGATGGAAAATACATCTAACTCATTTCTTTTTTTGAGGCAGTAACTCACAAATAAAGATTCTGAATGTTTAATGAAGCCAGTCATGTGATGAGCAGCTGAAAGCATACCATGAGAGATATAAGAAATAAACAAAACCCAAAATACAAAAACCAAATACCATGCCCAAACCTGTTATAAAACAAATACCTCTTTTCTAAAATCAGAAATGTTTGATAAATATGAACCTTAAATATAATACTGATAATTCATTTGATAAAGAGCTGACTTTTAAAAAATTCTATTCTTGAACATATTATATATGCTTGATCAGGCTTAAAATTTGCTCTTTCTATTATGCCAGTTAAATTTAAATTTGTTATCTTAATCAGGTTAACGCATCACACACCTTCTCAAAGATCATCATTGGCCCCCTATTGCCTATAGACTGACAACTACACTATTACATTTCTGATGCATGATACTCTCCCCTCAACCCACCATTTCTTCCCTTATCTTGGACCATAATTGTTCATCAACTATATGCTCCTGTCATATGGTTTTCTTCTTCTCTCAAAAGTATTTGAATGTAAGACCTGTCCTATTCCTGCTCATTCTGTTCCTGAAGCATCAAAGTATAGAATTCCCTTTCTTTATATAACAATCCTTCAAAATTCATCAAAACATTAAATATTTTTCACAAAGCCTTTTCCAATTCTTTTGAATTTCTATAATCTGTTTTTTTTTTTTAATTGCAAGACATTTTGGATTTATGCATTTCATTTGTTCTTATGTTTTATAGTTATGTCTGTTTTATGCATGCATTTATAAAACATCTGGAGTACAGATCATATTTCTGCATGTTCCATAGTATCTATCGAAGGTATTGTAACTCCTCAATTAGTAATAGCAGAAAGAGCTAAAAAATAATGTACATTAATTACATAACTAATGCTTAAATCTTCCCAGCACAATTTTTCTTTTTAAAAGAATGTAAGCTCTGTGCTTGGAGGATTTTTGTCTGTTGTGCTCACTAACGTATTTCCTAAATAAGTGTTTAGAACATAGAAGATCCTCAGTATTTTTGGACTATAGTAATAAATTTATATGTATGTGTCAAATAACCATTAAATACACGATTAGAATTATTTTACTAAAAATCAACATTTTAATAATACTAATAAAATATTATTGAGAGACTATTTGACCATCTGTGATTAACATTTTTATGAGTGTAGGAAGAATCCTGATATGAAAGAATATTAAAAGAACTAATGGCTGAAGTACTATCTAAATTTAAGCTTCAGTAAGTGCTGTTGATTTATGCTTCACTATACCTTAAGTACTAGAGTTTTCACTCAAATCTATGCCTTATATTAGCCATTATAATTATTCTAATTCCTCATATACTGTTTACAATGCAAGATCAATACAAGGTAAACAATATAATGAAACCAACTAATAGTATATATAGACCAAATTCACTTAGAAAGATTTATTTAACACTGATTGCAAAGACAAACATAGATATTCAATCTAATTGTGTTTTTGTGAATCATAGCTAATGTATGGGTCCTATTCTTATCTTTTAAACATCAAGCAGTGTTGTTATGTTCTTGATGCAAAATTAAAAAATAGACATGGATTATAAAATGTCTTAGTTAAGTTAAAATTTTAAGGTACTCTGAAAGTCAGAACTGGAAGGAAACATGCAGTAAATCTTTTGGTGAATTACTTTTGATATACAAATAATTACTACTTTACATGTTCTGTACAATTTGATTTTTGTGTGTATGAACGTATTTTACGCACACATATATTCTTTAGACAGGATGAGAGAAATGTAAATGAATATCTGAGTACTTAATTTTGAAATGAGCTTGTGTGTGAAAGGTCATTTCAGGCAGGAGGAGATAGTGTTCCTCTAAAGTACAGCTTGCTATCTGTGTGCTAATTGAGCTTATCTCTTGCCTGAAACAGAATTATCTGTTCTTAGGCTTAAGAAAAGCTGCTATATTCAGTACAGTGGTATTTACAAAAGATCTAACTTGGTAGACACTTTATCTTTCTCTGTGGTCTCTTGTCTTTGTTAAGCAGAAGAGAATTACATGGAATATTCTTAATTTGCTAAAAGGGTGTGATATTTTACTAATGAAATGAAATGATTGCTGGAATATGTTAACATGCTAATAAGTGGCAGAGACTCAGAGGGAGAAAACACCCTCTGAGTTTTGCTCTTATAATTTCTCTTTGGAGATCTGTACTGAAATAGCTTGCCCTTTTGTTTTAATTCATGTAAATAATCTTAAATATTGCATTTACATTCCCTTTTAAAATTACTGCCAATGTAAGACACGCCAAGCCTTCAGAATCTTAGATATATGTGAAGCTCAGATCAAATAAAAAGTAGTTTACTAAAAACAACATAAAAGAGGAAGATTATTTAAATTGCCTTCTTCCTCCTAGCCTGCCATTTCTTTGTCCCACCTCACATCCTTAAGGAGATGGTATCTGACATAATAGGCCAATTATCATAAAATCCTGTAATCACCAGGGAATAAACATTCTGAACAGTAAAAACTTAAAATAGAAAGCTACAGGGCTTACTCTCCCAGTCTTGACTATCCTTATTGAAATGAGATAACCGTTATTGCCCAACAAGAAAGCCTGCCTTAATAACCAAGCTAATGAGAAGTCAACACCCTTATGACTTGTGGCAAATCACAGAAGAGTAATTAATCTAAAATGACCAAATGGGAAGAGAAGAGATGGAGGAAAATATATATACATACATATATATGCCACAATGGCAAGAAAATAATAATTTACAGTGGAGTGAAAAAAATTGCTTTCTTGATGATAGTGAGATTTTTAACTTTGTTACAGAAATATGATATGCTCAATCTTGTCTACACTACCTAGAATGTAGGGTTGGTAGATAAAATATAGGATACCCAGTTAAATTTGAACTTCAGATAAACAACAAATACTTTATCTAAAATTCAAATTTAACCAGTGTCATGTATTTTTACTTATAAGTTTAGCAACCCAACCTGGGGATACATTGTCTTTTAAGAGATCAACTCTGCTGGAAATATTCTCATTCTGATATTTTCTGTATAACACCACAGCCAATGGAAACATGTCACTGATGGGTTCATTTCTAAGGACCCTAAATGGGACTATTTTAGAGATATGCTACGTAAAGAAGTTGAATAATAGCATTAAATTTTCACCCATGGAAATGATATAGTCTCATTCTTGCTTATGTACTTCTGGACACACTGAGTACCTTATTGGTTATATAAGGAATTCTACTTTCATACAACTTTTTATTTACTTAGCATTTGGATCACCTGTAGTAGGATAAAGGATTACTAATAGTATAACCTGTAATCAGGGAATAAACATTCTGAACAGTAAAAACTTAAAATAGAAAGCTACAGGGCTTACTTTCCCAGTCTTGAGTGAGGACTAGCAGAATGCACTCAATCAACCAATGGCTTCTGGACACACATGCCCCAAGGTCCAGAGGAGGGTGATATTCAGTGACTTCAGCCCTGTCCTTGACTGTTTGATCGCAATTTACCCTTAACATATGTATATTATATTTACATAATAAAGCCCTACTCAAATAACATTTGAGGGATTGCATATATGAGTTATACCAGTAATAAAAGTCAAATTAAACTGGGGATTGCTGAAGCCCCACTTTTAGCCTCAGTGCATATGGGCAAGCTATCACAAACAGACACACAGAGACGTACATTTCTCGTAGGTATCTTTGTCAACAATAAAGTATATAAATAATAAAATGTACTATGAGATATCAATATACAAGTATGTAGCATAAGATAGAGAAAATTATTTTTTCTTAATATGTGCCTTAAGTTTGTATGTAATAATTATATGCATGGACGAGGAAATATACTTCATTATATTTTTCTTTAGCATCATAGTTCCTGCCACTTTATAGGCACTCAATAAATTATTTATTGATTTGAGTAGATACATCTCCTACTTTTGATGAATTCAAAGTCCAGTGGATAGACAGATTATAGAAAGGTATCAAAATAGAACAATATTACTGGTATCATGATAGAGATTATTACATGCTAATATTGGAGAAGGGAGGGGGCACCTATGTGTTGAACCAGGAAGGAATCTTAAGAACGTTGACCTTTTAAATAAGTGGAATTATTCAAGGGAAATGAGATAAAACAATGAAGAGGAGGATGAAAGAGTTTTTGAGTACAGGGCTGGATGTGAGAAACCCTGTAAATGTTGTGACCTTCATGAAAGTAAATACTTCTGAGGTATAAATTTTAATGAAGAGAGTTCAAAAAATTGAAGTGAACACGGAGGGCATCACATTATGTCAGACTAAAAAGATTGGGCTTTATTCTGTAAACCACTGGGAACCACTGCCAGATTTTAAGTAGGGCCTAAAAAGGTCAGATATGCAGTTTAGGTGGAACCTTTTACCGATTATGTGGAGAATGGATCTGAAAGGGGCAGAATTGCAAGCCAGAGGACCAGTTAGGTAACTATGAGAATAGTCCAAGGATAAAGGGTAAGAGTGGGAAGGTTACTGGTAAACATGGCTGGGTTAGTGGGGAAAGGAGTGGTCGAAAGCCTCAGATTGAGGAATTATTTATTATTATTATTATTATTATTATTATTGAAGTAAATTAGAAGGGCTTGGTGATTGGTTAGATGCATGAACAAGGAATACAGAAATGTCTAGCCCCAAGTTGGAGAACTGACGTGAAAATGTGGGGAGAAGTCTAAGTTGGAATAAATGAATTAAGGTTGATGATCTCAGTGGTAAAATCCTGAATGTGTATGAGATAAATTTGAAGAGTGTGAACCAGAGTGGAGAGCTACCAGGAAACTGGAAGCCTAGAGAATGCCAAAATTTCAAGTTGGGGAAGGTGAAGAGAAAGAGGAACAGGTAATGATCAGAAAAGATAGAGGGGAAATAGAATAGTGTGAATCATGAAAAACAAGAAAATAGAATCGAAACAAGGTTAATAGTGCTAAATACAGCACAGGTTCAGCAAGACATATGTCTATCCAAATATTTTTAATAATGTCTTTATCACACATAACTCAAAACAGATTTTATTTAATGTTTTCCCCCCTGTTTTGAGAACAGATTTTAAATTAGAAAGATGCTTACTACAGAATAGTCATGCCATTTGATAAAGGTCTTTTACCCTGTTAAATGTACAGTCTAGGAAAATTTCATAATGAACTGATTAGAATTTAAATGATACCTGTTTTAAAACATCTTTTCATACTGCATATATTTATAGAATAGATTATTCAAGTTTCTAGATCTATCAAGAAATTAATTTAGTTTAAAAGGAACTAAATATATACTGTGTCTGCATCTAAATCCCTCAAGAGAGAAATTATATTCTATCAAGCATAAAATACATATTTAAATATTATCTGTTTATACATACTTACATGATAAGCTCAAAGAGCCTTTTCAGAGGCATTATGAGATATACATTAAATACAATAAATGAAATTCATTTCCCCAAAAGAAGATGCTACTTTCTGATTTTTGACTTTAGCAATTGAATTACAGAGATTGTACATTTAAATCTAATAAATGATAGAAAGAGAAGTTCATTGGTAAATAAGCTGAGGAAAGATCAGGAAAGATGGGTGTGAGTGAGGGTCAGAGAAATCATCAGGGCTAGTACCATAACTGTCATAGAGTTAGAAGTAGTGAGACTGAGAGAGAAGATTCTACTTATTTATTCAGACACATAAATCCCTTGGCCATTTGTGTCCTCAGAAATTTCTTTCTGGACATTTCCTTTTTTAGGATAAGTTAACTGTCATAATGCATGTGTTTATGAACCTCCATCTTAAATCAATCCATTTTTACATTTTCTTTCTATCATTTACTGTCCCTGCGTCATTCCAGTAATCTTTTTTCTATTGGTAATTCCTAGATTTAGTACTTTCTGTCAAACACTCTATGCCATATGCAGATGCCATTTGGGGGGTAGACAGCACAAAGTGTGTGTGTGTGTGTGTGTGTGTGTGTGTGTGTGTGTGTGTGTGTGTAAAAACCATGAGATTCTGATTATTCACATTTTCCATTTTCTATGATTTGATCATTCCATTTAACAGAAAGGGAAGCTGAGAAAGGAGTGATTTAACTTGTTTTGTGTCACAAGACTTACACTCAGGTTCATCTGACTCCTAGAAGCTGCTCTGAGCTACTGTCCTCCAATGAGAGGGCTGTTCTTGAAGGATCACCTGGGACACTGGTTGGCAGTAGCCAGTATTGGATTCCTCAGCAAGGAATCCTAGCTAGTGGCTGTTCTTTGTTATTCTAGGATTGACTTGGCACCTCCTGATATGAATTACCTGAATCACACCACCAAATGTCTATTGCTTCCTGGGGATCAAAATTCTCTAGTCACTGATGGTACTTACTAATAATATTTGGTGAGCCTTTCTTAAAGTTAACTTCCACATGAAAACAAAGCCAAAGCAATTTTTTAAAAAAGTTTGATTCATTTCCCCTGTATTTGGTAGAATGAAGTTTACAAGTGAGAAAATGTATCACAGGGCAGTAATTTAGGCATTCTTGATGTACTAAATGAATTTCAATACTGACATCCTCATTTATTTTCTTTGATATTTCTCAATGAGATTATTGCCTATGGACAAAGTAGGAAGCCTAAACTTTCAGGCTTTATTCTTCCAAAATACACTTTAAAGGACTGCAAGTTTATTTTAGATGGTCGAAAAAGTTT
This sequence comes from Eidolon dupreanum, assembly GCA_028627145.1. Taxonomy (NCBI): domain Eukaryota; kingdom Metazoa; phylum Chordata; class Mammalia; order Chiroptera; family Pteropodidae; genus Eidolon; species Eidolon dupreanum. Next base: position 101,464,460 of record CM053503.1, on the reverse strand, counting down.
ACATAAACAGTCAACATCAGCATTTGATAACTTTTTGAACAAAGCAACATTATGATTGGTGGTCAACAGCAAAAAATCTGAAGCCACATTTTCCTGCGTCTAAATCGTAGTTGTACCACTGACTAGCTTCACTGTCTTGAGAAAACTACTTAACTTCTCTGGGTCTCAGTTTTTCTCATCCATAAAACAGGGATAATACTACTACCATCTCACAGGATTGTAACAAAGGTTAAATGGGTTGAGAGTTCCCAAAACAACATTTATAAAAATCTGTCAAATAAAATAAAAATAGTTAATACCCTGTCATTAGTAACCACAAACTTAAATTGAATTTATTTCTAATTTTTCCCCAATTCCACCTCTCAAGGTAGAGTTAATCATTTTCTTGTATTTCATTCATACCTCTCATTCAACTTCTCTCCTGGTTCTTATTATAGTCAATGTGATTGTCTCTACCACTGGACTATATGATCTTTGAGAGCATAAATTATGTTAATCACATCTTTATCTCTAGAAACTTACAGCTGATACAATATGGACACATAATGAAGATTTATATTGGATTGATTAATAATCTTCCTCATTTCTAACCTGTTGGAATTATTTTTATTGGTTTATTCCATAGTATTTTATATAACCTGTTTTGCCCTCATCCGGGGCTTCCTGGTTATTTTTATTTCTTCTTATATACTCATTCCTCAGGGCCTACTGAACATGTTTTATTGTTGTCATTGTTAAAAATTTGTAACTAATGATATTAAAATAACTTTGCATAGCCTTTCATATATATTATTTCAACTTAAATTCCAAACCCCATTAATTTAGGCCATACTGGAAGTGAGAAAATTCAAAGAAGGTAAGGGTGTATATATTTATTAAGATTTTTTCAGAGGGAAAGTCAGGTTTCCCAAGTTTGGGTCCAGTGACCTCCTATCAATTCTTTTTTTCTCTCCAAAAATCATACTAGAAGCAGCTGTTTGAGAATTAAACCAGAACTTAAATCAGGGAAAGGCAACAGCAGTAGACTCAAAAGAATTGGAATTTTATAAATGGTATACATTAGATTTGAGCAATAAAGGCATCATTATTTTACCTATGGTAAGTATAAAGTTTTGGAGTTTCAGGTGGTTGAAGTCAGATCCAGAAAGAATGGGAGAAGAGAAAGAGTCAGTCACCCACTGAAAATAAAGAATTCTGAGCAATACATCATCAGGGCATGTTTTACCTGAATCTGTGTAAAGCTGGAAAGAAATTGCGATTGCAAAGTAAACACCGTACTTGAAGCATTGAGTAGGTGATTGCTTTTTATGAAGTTGAACTGAATCATTTCAACACCTTTAATTTAAGTTCAAAACACATTATTTACAAACTAAACCCTTCTGCTATTTCCATTTTTTAATACTTCAATGGCAACAAAGCGATCATTTAAAAGCAACTGAAATGTGAATAAAAATCCATAGAAAACCCCATGATTTCCACTAGGTTTCCATAGAAACATAGAAAACCATGACCCAAAGGCACAGCCATCTTTTCTGTTGGATCATTTGTAGTAAACTTATGTGTTCCCAAACATACTTGAACACAGTCAGAAGAGAGTATTCACTTAATAACACCTTTTATTTCTAAAAATGAGAGGATAGATTTAGTACTGTAGTTCAACCATAGCTATAATCTGGAAGATAGATAGCAGTCAGTTTTCTCAGACCAAGTCTTTGACATTTGTGGCTCTACTTGTGGATTTTATTTGTTGATGTTCTTTATTCCTGGCATCTTGTGGGGAGCCACCAATGATAATATTAACTCTAACATGACTTTTTCCAAAATGTAGGAAATGACTCTAAATCTTTTGATTATATTCAAGTAAACCAAAATTAAAATAAGTAAAAATCAAATTGAAACTAATTTTACAGTTTCCTTACTTCTTAATTCTGACTATCTTATATAGACAAGATAGCTGCTTATTTTATATCCTTGTTGGAAACCTGTTAATTCAGAGCTCTTATGATAAAATTCAAATTAAAGCAAATGAAATCTGTTTTTATATATATTTTTTAAATTTTTATTTAATGATATTCAGAAAAGACAAAATTAGTGAAATACCTAAAATACACAATGGATGATAGCAGATGTATATGCATGTAGAAAAAAAAAAATTTTGCTCCTCTATAGTGCATGTAAAAATTGTGTTGGTCTCAAATACCTTCAATAGTATAGTTGAAGTCTAATAGTTTGTTCTCTTCTCATGGCTATATAATCTATTATTTAGTGTCAATTTCTACTTTGCAAAAATAAATTATCTGGATGTTCATTTGAATGTAGCATTTTAAACTTAAAATATGTTAAAATAATTTCATGTTCGTTGGAGTATATGAATTATACTGGAATTAGAAACAAGTATTATTGAAAAGTATTGGAACTTATTTAGGGGTAGAGCTGTTTACTATTTATATAGATTGCAAACCATATAGAATATTTACTATGCTATATATTATACTATAACATCCAGATTACAACTGTATGAATACTATATAAATACTGCTACATAGGCACTACACTATGTATGATATTTATTATATATGTTATCTAGATTATGAAAATCTATCATTAAACCCTAATTATATTATTATTTATTGATAGTAATTTTGATGAATGATGCTGAAACAACAAAGAAATAAATTTCTAAAGAAAGTTCTAAATCTCTAAGAAAATGAGATTTTAAAAATGGTAAAAATAGCACACCAACTCTGCTAGATATTTCTATGAAGATTTTTCAGTTAAAGCAACAGTCTGATGTTATAGATATTTCTTTGCTCATTTTAAAAGAGAGAGAATTGAGGAAAAGAGGTTAAAGTAATTGAATGAGATTATACAATTATTAAGAGCCAAATTTGAATCTCAAGTGCAAGTTGTCTAACTTCGAATATACTGCAGATGATCGTTCCAACAACACTTTATTCCACAGATCAATAAAAAGGTAAATTATTGTGGTCTCTAACTGTTTGGAAAGAGTTAATTGAATATATTTAACATGAAATGAGCTTTGAAAAATAGCTATGTCTTAAGAAATAAAGAGAAAGATGTCTTGGGCAAGAAATACAACATAAGCAAAGGCAAGGAAATGTCTAACCATGAAATGATGGGTAAGATATTTTGATTGTGATGGAGTTTTCCTAAATGAAAGAGGTAGAGAAAGTGTAGGTTTCAATCAGTTTGTAAAGGCCTTCGAGCACCAGTCTAAATCAGTAATGAACATAATGCATGCATGTTATGTGGCAGATAAGCAGGACAATAGATGGCGAGGAAAGTGCAGTGTGTGTTTTGATTACATGTTATGAAAATAAAGTTTAGCATAACTCATGCAGGTGGGAGCACTGCAGAGGAAAGTGGTGTTTCAGGCCACAGTGAGCCTTGTGAGTGTCTCTGGGGTGATTTTCCATTCAAAGTATTACTCAAAGCAGTAGATAATTATGTTATTTAAATATTCAAGTAATATGTTCTGTAAGGGGCTTTTGGGCAAACATTTTAGTTTTATCACTAAACTAATTCAGTTGTTCTAGAATGTATGACCTACCACCAGCATTGTAGTATTTCTCGAGCCTTCTGGGCAGATGTAATAGAATAGAGATTGCTGAAGACAAATTCCTTGCAGAGAAAGATTTGTGAAATCCTGCAGGGAACCAAAGGAAACTATACTCCCAAACGCTCTTCCCTGCAGAGAAGCTTTTATCATTGACTGTCTCGTAGCACTTCAAAAACTTTGAACTTGTAAATGGCAACTACTGTTACCTTATATTATAGATCCTCATAGAAAATTACAGAAATATTGATGGTTATTTTATATAAAAATGCAGGCTCTGATCTTAATCATAGACATTTTGTGTTCATAAACATAACATTTTTCTCTGAATCTACAAAGGAAATATGAATTGACAAGTAGAGATAAATTTTAAAAAATCAATTCATTTGTATGCATTTGCTGAATATGTATTCTGCCCCCAAATTGTGCTGGATTTTGGTGATATTAAGTCAAATAATAAAATAAGTCACTTCTTGAGGATATTCATCAACGAATGAATGATGTATCAGCTTCTCTGTTATTTTCAGAAATTATTTAAATTCTAACTCTTTGAAAGAATATGTCTAGTTGCCTCTAAATCACTCCTAGATCAAGTTAACTTCAAGATACTCCATGCTAAAACTTTGAGCAAATTCCCATGTTCTAGGTAAATATGAGACTACATGAAGAACTTGTCTCTGTTCTTACCTCAAGTGATTCTGGGGTAGAAAGATAAATTATGCCATATATTATCTTAGATTTTTAAATCTTTAAATGTGAATGAGGTGTGTGCCAGGGTAAGCAGTTATAAAAATCCTGTGAAATTTTATTCTGTGCCACATCATAACTCTGCATTTTTTTCTTTTTATAACATGACATCTCAAATGATGTCATGTGAACATACACAAATGAAACATGCAGAGATGTATGTTTTAGGGAGATTCCTAATGCCCAGAAATGTTGCATGTCATTTTCACAGCCTGATAATTTTTATTTTTGCCTTTAGAAATGTACTTGCAGTTTACGATTATAAATATTAAGAAAAAAAAATTAAAGAGACCCTCTAAAGACTCTTCTTTGGGTGTTTCTAAGCCCTTTTGATCAGCATTTGTGTGATGAAGTCCAACAAAAATTCCGACTACTGAGTGTTCTCTTGTTCTACTTTAAAAGAAGAAGAAGCTATTTAAAACAGTTTCATACAGTTTTCGAGAACTCTTTCTCATCTTCCTTTGATTTGGAACTTTGTGTTCTTCTGTGATTTTAATGCACACTTGAATACTCCATAAAGCATGAGATGGATGAATTAAAGCAATAGTGTGAAAGTAGATTCTCCTTAAAGGCATTTTCTCTTATGTTGCTTTTTCCTCCAAGCACCCTTAGCAAGTAATATTAAGATTCAGGTATTCCAAACTCATGGATATTTCTATAGGCATACAGATATTCTTTCTAAATAGGTAAATCTAGTGTTCCCTTTGAAGATGTTATTGGTGTGAATAATTATTCGCCTTAAAAAAAGCATGATCCATTATTATTTTAAAAATATACAGAGACATAAAAATGAATTTCTCTTGTTTGGAACATATTGTGGTTCATATCTTCTACAAAATTAAATTGTTTATGCTATTTTAATTTATCAAGTGACTATATATCTTCCTATTAAGAAAATGGTTTGTCAGATGTCATAAAACATTTTTGAACAGTAAAGTTCACATTTTATTGCAAAAACCTGTCAGTGCTTTATGTCCAAGCTGTGAAATGTTATTGCTTCAGGGTGATTATGTGGGAGGGGGCTGTGGTTAAGAATGCCTTTCTGTGGCCAGCTATGATTTACAGCAGCGGATAGAGAATTAAATCCTTAATTGAAGCCTACAGAGCAGTACCCAGAGGCTAGATTCAGCCTGAAATTTGATTCAGACAATTTTCTTAGTCAAGCCCCTATGGGCTTACCAGTTGATTCTCATGAGTTTTGATTGTGATTGAAAAGACAAGCTGTTTTCTGCTTCACCCCAAACTTCCCTGAGGTAAATCCTTAGTTTCAGTAAGCTTCTTGATGAATGCAAAGGGAGACTTTATGGGAGAGAGAGAAAGTGCACTAGATTTTAACTATTTTCTCAAATCTCAAAATGAAAGTACTTAAACATATCAGATATTCCCTAGAGGAAATTCTCATTTAGTAAACTGGTAAATCTGCCCTTCCTGAAATTATGGTGGAACTGTAGCTGTGGCTACATGTACTTGCCCCTGGGGCTCTCTGAAAAAGGAGGTGTGGGTCATTGGTCATAAGTACCTTATATTTGCTTGGACCACATTAGGTATCACTAGTGGGTGTCTGATTTAGATGTGATGTAAATGTCAGTCCAGGGGTCACAGGATCCTGAATAAATCTTTCCATCTCTTTTGATTTCTAAGCAAAACCCATGTTTGTTCTATAATGTGTGTTTTATTTGCCATTGAGTCAGCTGGGACTCCCAATAATCCTACAAATGAATGATGTCTACAATGTCCTGTCCCTAACAGTGCTGTTCGGCTCTTATAGACTCATGCTTAAGACTTCTTTTATTGAGTCCATTTATCCCATATTTGGTCTTTCACTTTTTTCCTGTTGCCTTCTAGTTTTCCCAGCAATATTGTCTTTTCCAAAGAACCTTGCCTTCTCATGAAGTAGAATAGCTTCAGTTTTGTCATTTTTGCTTCCAGTGCTGTTTCAGGTTTTATTTGCTTTAGGACACATTTGTTCATCTTTCTGGTAGTCCAAGATGTCCATAGAGCTCTCCTCTAACACCATATTTTAAGTAAATTATTTTTTTTTCTATTAGTCTTCTTTGCCTTCCATCTTCTGCATCTGTACATAGGCATTTGGAATACCAGAGTGTGGATAATCTTAGCCATGATCTCTAATGAAATATTTGCTCTGGATGATCTTTTCTACTTCTCTCATTGCTTCCCTCATGAGACTCAGCCTTCTCTTGATTTCTTGGTGCAGTCTCCATTTGAGCTCATGACTGAAACAAGGTAAGCAAAATATTTAACAATTTCGATAACTTTATTGTCTATGTTAAAACTCTCCCATCATATTTTCTATTTATTCTGTCTCTCTTTGTCATGTCTTACAGGTTACTAAATTATTTACTCCATTAACAACATGTGTTAAATCTGCCTTTGTCTCACATGTTACTTGTTTTTTGATTACTATGCTTAACCTATCCTATTAATTTTCACTATGTCTTTTAAGACTTATTTTTTATGCTTAATACTTATGATTATAAACTACCTTTTTGTTTTCTTGGCTTCTGTCGCAGAATTGAATATTCTCATATAATGAGGCAAACTTGTTAAGTACTGAATGCCTAAGATATGCAAGGTAATGTGCTTGGTGTTAATGATGATGGAAAGATCAAATATAAACCACTATTTAAGGTATGGAGTGATAGAGGAGTTGTTGTTTAACTAAAGTTATTAGACATTTCAGTGGAATGGGCACTGAAATGACAAGAACTGTGATTTAGAAAAATAAGATAAAGTGGTGTATAACATAGGACATGGAAGAAAAGGTTAGATAAATAAGGTTATTTCAGTGGTCTAGGTAAGTAACAATGTTGTCTTAAACCATTGTAATTGTTTTCAGATAACAAAGAAAGGGTCAGATACAAATTATATTTTGGAAGTAGAATTATTTGACAACCTCCTGAATATAGGTTGTTCAGGAGCAGGGGAAAGGACATTAAAATAATCTTGATCCTTTGAGTCTTTGTGAATAGGAGGATGGTCATTAAATAAATAAAAACAGGAACATAGGGATGGAACCAACTGAAGCAAAAGATATTCCCACAGTAAAGGAGAGACATAAGAGACTAGCAACAATGAAAAAAAGGATTGTGGAATACATTGTTTTATGATTGAGGCCATTTGGGCATGCTTGTGAGCTGAATGGATTGTTACAGGGAAAATGAAGAGATGGAAGATGTAAAGGAGGAACTATATAACCAATAGAACCTGGCTATAGGAAACAAAATCGGGGGCAGGAAAGCAGAGTGAAGGATGTTTCTTTGTATGGTTCTGATAGAGAATAAAATTTTGCTGTACCAGTGAGAGGCCTTCCACCATTTCTTGTCTCCCCTCTCTGTAAATAGCCTGCATTCTTTCAACCAAATTTAAAGAGATCTGATTTGGATATTTATATGATTAATTTATTTATGCTATAATTATCCAAAAGTGCTCTAAAATATGCTCTCCTATTTTGTATATATACTAATAAATAGCTGAGGCTTTGGCCCTTCTAATGTTGATGAACACACAAAATAATTTACATAAAACAGATTAATATAGTCAAAATAAATATGAACATTAAAAAAAAACAGACACAATCTCAAAGAAACAGTTACTTTTCAATTGGCAAGTAAATTTGGTGATAAGACATGAAGAAAAATATTAGAAATTTAGTTGTTAGAGCATTTGGTTTTCAGATGATAAATATGGACAATTTATGATTTATTTAGTATTTTATTAAAAGATTCTCACTGCATGTAAGTAGTGTTAATAAGAATTTTACATAAATTATTTGTATTATCCCATATTTCACACTTGATCTCTATCATTTATAAGACTTGTTACCACTAATGCACCTATATTCTGACTGAGCATGTATATCTTACCTAATCTTAGTAAAAAGGAGATTATATTTCACTTTCTAAGGACACAGGTGGTTGCCTTTTAATATATAATACTTTGTACACACACACACACACACACACACACACACACACACACACATATTAGGATAGTCTGTTAATGCTTATTTATAAAAAACATAATAAAATATATTAGTCTAATGATAGTGATAGCAAATTAATTATAGGTGGTGCTGAGATTGTAGATGTCTTTCATTTTTAGATGATTTCCTAGGGAAATAATGATATTTTCTGACTGTGACAAAGATTGTCCTTATTAGCACTGCTGAATAATCTGATAGAGAATTTTAACAGACAAAATAACAGCAAAATAACTTAACCCAACTTTTCTTCCTAAAAGAAATAAAGACACAGAGATTTTGTTTTGTTTTTAAAGATTTATTTTGACTACAATTATTTTGTCATATGTGTCAGACTTTCACTCAATTATGTTCAACACAAATTTATTTGATACCTATCCTCTATGCAAGACCTTTTTGTAGATCTGGGAATGCTATAACCAAAATAACAGAACAGGGGTCTTTGGCCTCTCAGGATAATATATTCTAGTGTGATAGATTTCAAAGGAGACTAAGAAACACTTAGAGCAAAAAAGACGATCATTTAAGTTTCGATGGATAGGGAGCATTTGTTAGGTTTCTGAACTGGGCATATGAGTGGACTGGTGCATTTCTTAGAGTTTTAAGAGCATAGCTTATTCAAAAACCTGAGTATAAATTAAGAAGTGAGGATATATGAAATGGTGAGCAGAGTGTAGACTTTATACTAAAGGAAATAAGAAATTGCTAAAGGTCTATAAAAAAAAGGCAATGACATGATGAAAATTGTACTAATCAGTAGGGAGAATAAAGTAGATGAAGCAAAGCCTAGAGTTAGGAATCTTTATTAGGCAACAGCTGAATTAATGTAGGCAATGCGTGGTGGTAGTTTAAACTAGTGCTGATCTCTGCAATTAGAAATAGATTTGAGGGATACCTATAATATCGAGTCTACAGTTTCCTGGTACTTATTGGGGAATGAGGGAGGGAGAGGAAAGAATTAAGGATGCCCAGGTTTCTGATTTAGGTGATTGAGTAGAATGTGGTGATTTTTTCCTGAACTTGGAATCATAGAAAAAAAATTAGTCTGAGGGCAGAAGAAAATGAGCTCCATTGTGGGCATACTTGGTTTAGTAGTCTCTTGAAACATCTTTATGAAACTATCTAATGGGCTATCTGTTATTTGAGCCTGAGGTCCTGGAGAGGAAGGTGAACAGCTATATACAGTACGTGGTGATCATAGCTGTGGTGCAAGAGCTTATTCCCAGAATGTGTAGAGGGAGAAGAGAGCCTCAAACAAAGTCTAAAAATGTTTGTGTAAGCCAGATGGTAAATATTTTAGGGTTTGTGGGCTATATTGTCACAACTACTCATCTCTACTATTGTAGCACCGAGGCATCCATAGACAACTCACAAGTGAGTAACTGTAGCTGTGATGCATTAAAGTTAATTATGGATGCTGAAATTTGAATTTCATATAATTATTACATCTCACTAAATATTGTCCCTCTTTTGATTTTTTTTTTTTTTTTACTTTCTTCAGCCTTTTATAACTATGAAAGTCTATTCTAATTTTGTGGACCATATAAAAAACAAACAAACAAACAAAAAAATAGTGGGCCAGATATTGCCCATGGGCCACAGCTAACAGACGCTTGGCCTAGAACACTACCCTTTGGTTAAGAGAAACCAAAGAAGAAATGACAGTCACTGGGTCAGAAAGTAGGAGAAAAATGAAGAGCATTATATATACACATATATATATAATAACATATATATGTTATGCTCTTAATTATATGTGTGTGTATGTATAATATATGTTACTCTTATAAAATAAATGAATATAGAGGTGCTTGAAGAAAAGAGGTCATTCTGCTGCCACTCTCAATCCCCAAAAGCATGAGTTTAGTTGTCCTAGAAACCTGTGTTCTATTCTTGGCTATCTTATACTAGCCAGTTGATTAAATTCTCCAGTTTAAGTTTACTTTTATGTATAAATAAAGATAATTTGGTGGTAAAAGAAAGAGAACAAGTGAGAAAACATGTATCAATGTGCCTCAGGTTGAGTTCACAGAGTTTGAAGTAAATTATAGTGATATCATATATGAAAACACCTAGTAGAGTGTAAGGCATATATTTAAATACTTTTCAAATATCTCTTCTCTCTCCCAAATATTTGCAACTTAATGTCCTGTGTGATTCTAATCCTTCTCAGGGAAATGATCTTTTTCTTGGTTTCTTATAAGAACATATGAATTAATATCTGTTGATTAAGAGAGTGAATCCTTTTCAGAATATGAGTATCTGCACAGACCATAAAAGATGCTTGACTGCAATGGGTTGTCAATAATTACAAATTTCTTATGATGCTGATACTGCTGGTCGTTATAGAATGAAGTCAAGGTGATGAGTGGATTTGTGTTTGCATACGTAATATGACACAAACATAAGAAAATTTGAGAAGTTTTGTAGAGGGCAATAAATGATTTTTGTTAGAAACCAACTTTGCCTCTTATTTGAAAAAGACAGTTAAGCTAAGGACAAGTTATTTAATCTCCTCACTAAGCCTCCATTTTGTTATCCATAAAATGTAGATCAACTGCCTCTTAGTGGGTTATAGTGTGATTTAAATGAAAGGACATAAGATATCGAGCACAGTGGCTGACTTAAAGTAGGTGGTCAGTAAATATTAGCTCCTCTCTTTCTATTCCTTATTACAAAGAAATTAGTTTTGCCCTCAATTTTTACATGCTATGGACCGTTTGCCTTAAAGAACAAACCTAAATGAAAAAGAGTTTTATTGATGTGTTTGCAAATGGGTTGTTAAGAATGTAGAGTCTGTTACATTTGAAGTATATAAATTCAATTGTGATATGAGCCTCATGAAAAGCTAAGAGGAGATCTATAATTTGTTTTATTTAAACATTAAATTATGATGGCTCACTTAATAACTCCAACTACTAAGCTAAACTGCATTTGTGTTCAGCAGTCATAAAAAATTCCTGTTAGACATTTAATTACTGCACAAATTGTTTTAGAAAGCTCTGTAAAACAAACATGTTGATTAGCAAAAAAAAAAAAAAAAAAGAGAGACATGATTGCAAAAACACTAATCTTTTTAAATACATACATTTAGCTACAAGCAAGTATTCTTTTGCATAGAACTTTTTACATCTTAAAGGCTTATCATTCTTTGTTAACTCTGTTCATTTTTAAATGTAAAACTTCACATGCAGATTCTTTTCAAATGTATAAATTGAAGAGATTTATTGGGTTCTTATGAAAAATGCTTTGTTGTATTTTTTTCTTAACAGGGACTTAACATTTGTGGACATGCATTTATAGAATCAAATATACAAAGACCAGCCAAAATCAATGCTTGGGTAAATCATGAGATAAGTGAGTGTCAGAGTAAGGAATGGCAACAGTTATTAAGGTTACAGGTAGGGATGAGGAATGTAAAGTAGTTATTGGATCTCTTCAGACAAACCAGTTATGAAGTCATCACTCAAAGTACATCATAACTAAGTTAGAAGAACTGTCTTCCTAAGAGTATTAATGTGATCTTCATCAATGCTATAAGTATATATATACATAAATACACATATATATTTTATGAAGATGCTAGTTTTAAATTCAAATCAGGAAGGTTGCACTAAGACTTGAATTCTACCAGAGGAAAATGTTAGTGGTAAAAATCTTTAAGCTTCTTGGCCTAATCATCTTTGAAACTACAGCATACTATTGGCAAGATCATTTAGAGCTATAACTGGCAACCATAGAATAGATTCAACACTCTCTCACATACATACAAAAACAATAATCAAATTATGCAAAAATGACACACAGCACAGTCTTATGATTTTGACTTAATAAAAAATGTGCACACGTATGTGTGTGAGAGAGAGGGAGAGAGAGAGAAACAGAGGGTCAAGTTGGGACCATTTTCTCGTTAGTATATTCATTCAACAAACATTTCTTCAGTAACATTCTATTTTTCAAGCATTATTGTTACAAGAATTAATTAGAATTCCCATACATAAAACATTGTTTTGATGGGAGTGAAATAAATATAAATAATTTAAATTAGTTATGATCAGAGAAAAATATGATAAATATAACCATTAACAGACCACTGACTCACTTTGGAAAATGTAAAAAAGAAGGAGTATAATTCCAGAATGAGATGACATCATTTAACTCATTTCAGTACCTCTGAAGGTCTAATGCAGCAATGGGCACAACTCTGTTCTGAACTGTGCTATAACAGGGAGGAGTAGAGTGTGGTCCTTGTCCCCTAGGACCTCACATATAATATCTTATTGAAGAAAACTGTTAACTGATGCACAGGAGAGGAACAAATCAATGAAAATTGTGAAAAATTATATTACCATGACAAGGAGATGGAACAGATAGCAATGCAAATATAGACGAGCAGTCAACCCACATAACAGTTATCACTATCAACATAATCCCATGGAAACTGAAGGAATCCTAAGCTATAAAGAGGATCTTCTTTAAAGTTGATAGGACCATCTCTTCCAAGCTCTCATCCTGTTTCAGTTTCAATAACCCCCCTATTTGTTACTTTATGCTGGCAAAAATACTAACCACTAATGAACATCAAATTCTCCTCATTCTAGTGGCAAAATTCAGCCATGAAAGGCAATTACACCAATTTTGAAGTGAATGCCATCATAAAGTAAAAATTTAGATTTCATTGCATTTCATAAAGTAATACTTAGATAGGGACTAAACATTGGAGAGTCTCTTTTATTAATTATAGGGAAAGGATTAGAAACTGCATTTTAAAAAATCTGTGAGTAGCTAATAATCAGACAAGAGCAGGAATCATTATTCTAAACACCTTCTGAGCTGCTAATAAGCAGAATATTTCCATTTCCATTGATCTCATGGCCTTCTTCTATATTGGCAGTACCATATTATGGGTAAAGATTACAATAATATTCAAATGTACAATTATGTCTAAATAGTCTATCTTTTTGTTTTTAGAGCTAGTCAGAGAATAACACATGACTAAATTGATCTGTACTAGGTCTAAATTTCAAGTAGGCACAGCAATCTTTTCAGTCTTATAAGAGTTATTATAGTCTGAAGATTTTTACCTGTGAAATGTTTTAGATGCCAGTGTCATTTAGATAGAAAAAAGTGATAAAGATGTCCTGTTTTTTTTTTTTTTTTTTATTTCTAGAATTAAGTATTTCATCCCTAATAAAGTAAATGCAGGACAACAAAGGAAAAATAAAAAAAAATAATATTTAAATCTCAATGGGAAAATCTATGGTTCAAAGTCTTTTGGTGCCTCTGTGATATAATGGACAGTGAATAGGGCATCATTTCCACTTTTTCAGATCTGAACTGAAGCACCTAGCATTATTTTTGGTCTACATTTTACTTTTGTTTTTTCAAAGAACACACTGTTCTCAATGTGCCAATAAGTACACAACATAGAACAATTACTGAATTTGGATAATTTAGATTTGAATAAATGCCAACCTTTATATCATTTGAATGCCTCCCATTATTTTATAAATTATTTTCTATCCTTGTTTGTGGTAGGCAGAATAAAGGGCTGACTCAAAGATGTCAGTGTCCTAGACCAGAGAAATTCTAATTACATGTTTATGTGGATAAAAGAACTTTGCAGATGTAATTAAGATAAGGACTCTAAAATAGGGAGATTAGCCTGGATTATCTGGGTGGTGTTAGTGTAATCACAAATTCTTTAAATGTTGAAGAGGTAGGCAGAAGAGTCACAGGTAAGGAGGAAGTAGAGTTTAGATGGTATGATGTAAGAAAGACTCATTCCACTAATCTAGACTTTAGATATTGAAGGAGTCCATTTTGTATTCTGTCTTTTCCAATCTAAGCTTACAGTTTTTTTTGTTTGTTTTAGGTTTTTGCTGGTTTAATATTCTTATGAATCTTGTAGGTCTTCTATGTGTGCCATAGAATTTAACCTATTAAAGCAGAGATAACTCCACAGAGATTTTCCCTAAATAATCCCATCTCTATTTTTGGCTTTTCTTGAGATGGGTGAGAGAATCTATGAGTCACATACTTAATCTCTTTAAGGAGTCTTTTGTGTAACTGAATATTGTGATCTTCTCTGTAGATCAGAAGTCTGATATGATTTTTCTGCTACATTAGCAAGAAGTTGCTCAGACATAGAAAGTTTTCTAGCCATTTTTGCCTTTGAAGCTGGGGGAAGGAGGCCATGAGCAAAGGAAAATGAGCAACCTCTAAAAACTAGAAAGGACAAGAAAACATATGATCCTCTAGAGCCTCTAGAAATAAATACACCATGTTGACACCTTGATCTTAGCCTGTAAGATCCATATCAGATTTCTGATCTACAGAACTATAAGACACTACGTTTGTGTTTTAAGCTACTGAGTTTGTAGTAATTTAATATAGCAGGAAACCAATACGTTGCTATTATATAATGGCTTATATAAGGCATTGTTGCATAATGAAAGTAAAATTTGTAGTGAATCTCTATCATAAACTTATGATCTTCAACAAACAGTTTGTTTAAATGTTTCAGAATTGTCCTTTTCACTGTTGATGTAATATATATTCTTTATATGTTTGGCTTGTTTTTTTACTCTTTTTTGTATTAAGGTAAAGCCCAAAACTCTGCTATTGCTTCTGTCACTGGTTGATGTTTTTCTCTAGGTATATGTATGCATATGTGTGGATTATAGAAAGAGAAAAATAAGCCAGTGCTGCCCCAATTTTTTTTCTCTTTATATAAACATTTTTGGATAGATACTTTTTTTTTTTCCTTCAGTTGGCTCAAGTCATTACTTGATCTGAAAACAAGAAAGTGAATATAATAATCCTTAGGCATATATGCATGTGTGTGCATGCATAAAGCACACATAATATTCACATATGTTAAGAAAACAAGACACATATAATTTGTGCCATCAAGTCTCACCTACTGAAGTCAATAATTGCATGGAATATTTCTAGAATGCTTTATCAGTCAAAGAAGGACACAAAGAAGTATACACATTATTCATAGTTCCCAGAGTCATGATATTACACAATTCCCTTTTCCTGTTATTGCTGAATGTTGGAATTAGAGAGTCAAAACACAGATTCATGGTTATGCCTTCCAATTAAACAGCTAATGAGCTAGAATAATGACCCTTTCTCCTAACTGTTTGTAAGAATAATTAGATTTAAAAATACTTTACACATGGATGATATCAGTGTTGCCAGTCAGAGAAAGTGAAGACAGAGCACCATACTTAATTTTACTCACTATGATAAAAGTCATTTTGGTGTATGGGTGATAAACAGGAAAGTTGCAATATTAATCTTTGTCCAAATTCACTAAGATCTTGAACAATAAGATATAGATAGCTGGACCAATAGTAGGACTGTGAAATGTAAAAAAAAATAATATTAAATATTACAAGATGCTCTATGCTAGAATAAAATCCTAATTAAATGGTTCAAACTTTGGGTTCTAATCATTTGTATACATTGAGACTTAGGAAGAAAACATTTTAAAAATATTTTTGTCAAATTCTTTCTAAAATACACAAGTACACTATTCAGTAATAATTGAAAATCTTGGAGTGCTTCAATAATCATCTTTCTGGATCTTAATCAAACACTATTAGCCATAAAGAATTTATAAGAAATAGTATATGTGTTTGATTCTATAGGAACTACCTATAGGATGAAGAGACAGGATTCAAGATTACATCTTGTGTTTTATTGCAAAGCCCATATACTTTCCTATGATAATTCCTACATTGATATTATGATTAACTGAGATTCTTGAAATTTTACATTATTTCTCTAATTTTAGAGGGTTGAAATATTAATGTTTATTTCATGTTATCTAGAAATGCTGGTTTCCTTAAAGGTTAGGTTTCAAATTAATATTTATTAGCAAGTGCTTTAAAGAAATTCAACGTTGGGGAATACATTTTTGTTGCATGTTTAGCTTAGTTAACAATTATTTGTGAAACTGGGAAAGGTCTATGATAACTTAGAAGTCTCTGGTACAGTTACTGTTAAGAACAAATAGAGGAAGATATGTTTCTGATTCAACATGACTTTTTTTTTTTCTTTTGTCATTTCTTAAAAACAAAAATAAACAAAAAAAAAAGTCAAGGCTTAGTACTAATTGTGCACATTAGTTTCAGTGTCACTCATTAATATCTTCAGTGTTGAGAATTTAACTTTCTAAGGGTATCTTCAGTGTAAAAGTGTTTATTTAAAATTTTTTGATAACCCTTGCCTTATAGCTTTATTAGCTACAGATCACTTCCATCTGTCTAAAAGACAATTAAGATAGAGAATAGCTCTATTCATTGCAAATTAAAAGCAATTTGTTACTTTAAACAAACTTTATACTGAGAAATGGGGAAAATCAACTTATATTCAATTTTCTAATCTGTTATCATCTAGAAAATGAGGACAATAATAAACAAATATTATATAATACATATAAACAGGTCAATAAACAAAATATGTGAAAGGAATATTTGTCATTACTGTTGTTATTTTTTTCAAACTTAGCTTTCATTTCATATGATACCTCTATATATTAGGTAGAATTAAAATTTTCTAATATTTATCAAATATAATGCTTTTAGATCCCCCCCCAAAATCAACAAAATGTAATTTGAAAATACGGAGTAGTTCTCATAATTGTCTAAGAACAAAAATTTTATACTGAAAGTATCTGGGTATATACTACTCTTATATCATAATTGTTTTTTTTATACCCTTGTAAAGATTTGTCTAAGCACAGAAATACTATAGGTAAGTGGTGTCTTACTCTCATTAAAGGCCTGATTTTCTAATTATTACAAATCAAGAAGATAGTTTTATTCAATACATTTCTCAGGTTGCTTAAAATTTAGTTGTCAAAATTTTAATGTAATAATTGTCATCACTTAGTTCACAGAGACCCAAGTGCTGTGTCATTCCTGACAAGTCATGCTACCACAAATTAATTATTTCTGCTCCATTTAGTAAACACTGACATCAAAATTTTCCTCAGCTTTCATCTTATGGTTGAAGTAAGCTCATTCATTATCTTTTTTAGAAATGAATAGTACTGGATCATGAAGTATTTTTATGATCGGCAGGCTTCATGGTGGATGTGAATAGGCAGTGGTCAGCAAAGACTTTGCAGATTTATTTTCTTGGTCATGCTCCTGCCTCCAATAACTCATTACTTCTTCATGCTACAACTTTTAGAGGTCAGCAAGGTGACAGTATGTGAGCAGCAGCAAGCATAATTTCTATATCAACTTCTCCATAGTTGTTGTCCTCCTCCTCCTCCTCCTCCTCCTCCTCCTCCTCCTCCTCCTTCTTCTTCTTCTTCTTCTTCTTCTTCTTCTTCTTCTTCTTCTTCCTTCCTGAGCATACTGAGGTCATCGAGAGCATAAAAACAATAGCAACTACTTTATTCTCCTAGTTCTCTGATACCATTGAAGTTTGCCCAAGGTCATAGCTGGTGTGTAGTGGAACCTGTTAAAAGTTTACATGTGAAGAGATAGCTTCTGGAGTAGAAACTGTTTACCTGTGGAAATCACCCTAGTGGATTCTTAACTGATCTCTAAAGACCAACTCCTAGGCAGTAGAAGCAGCCCCTTCATCAAGGATTCCTCAATGACAGTCACTGTGCAAGAGGCATCCACTGAGGTAAAAGTTGGTTAAAGTAGGGGGTAATTTCAGAACTCCAAATATAAGTGTCCTCCACAGATTTATTAACCTGAAATTCTCTGTTCTGAACCTAGAAGAATTTGATTTCTGTGAGGGTTGTGGATATCAGCCTGAAGGAAATTCATTGTTTTAGGTGCTTCTATTCTGAACTCTATTTACCATTAAACTCATAAGACTCATTATCTCAGACCCTCAAAGTTTAAGTAAATAGAGAAGATATACTGTCAGTGCTGAACTTTTGAAATGATTAATTTTTGATGCATACCCAATATAATAGTCATTTAACTTGATTATGTTAATGCAGAATATATCACAGAGGGAACCCTGAAATGTTTTGCATAAATTGAATGTTCCTCATGTGATGATTACTATTGTTTCACAGATGTTTTCAGCTTGTAGGCTTGTCAGTGTTCTTTTCTCTGCTCGCTGAACAATACCATGTATTATAATCTTTGGTGAACTCCAAATGGAGGATATGCTTTATTATGGGCACATTCCCTAGGAATAATTTTTCACAGCACTTCTAGTAAAGTCTGTAAGAACAATGAATTCAGCAAGAGACCTGAAAGGTCTCCTGTTGCGCACATTTCCAGAGAAAGAATGAAAACCAAGTGAGTTTAACTCAACTCCTCACTTGACAGTATTCTTTCATTATAAAATTTAAATGAAAATATTGTCATTATGAGTTTGCCATACATCTTTGATATACATTTAGCCACACAAGCATTGCTTTGCTACTCATTCCGAGCTGTTTCTCAACTTATTTTTTCAAAGTAATGTCTAAAAAATGAAGTATTAGAAAATATAATTGAGTTTGTAAGATAAATGAATAATGATTCCTGCCAGATGAAATCTAATTTCTCTCTATATTCATGTCATGCTGTTACTCTCCTTTGATATAGTCCTTCTTTTATTTATCTGAATCCTTTTATACCTCATATTCTAACTTTACTACTGTTCTTTTAAAAGCTCACTTAAGGATAATACCTCCCTATTCATCCCTGGTCCATGAACTCTAATTGTAGTTTTATTAGGACTACACCCTATCATTCTTTTATGTTTTCTGTTTCTCAAAGCACTTATATAAATAAGTACTCAATAAATATTTATTGGCAATTTAATTTCTCCATTAACCCATTTACCTTATTTTAAACTGATTTTATACATTGGAAGTTGGAGTGTATTTAATTTTGTGATTGGTATCTGCCAGAAGAACAATGATTATCTCTAATTATGTCTTCCTTTAAAATGTAGAGACTTTTTAATGGAATAAATGCACATATACAAATTTTCCAAAGGTTAACATGTATTGCAGTATATTGTCTAGCCAAATCTATATCACTACCCTCAAGGAGATATAACACAGTAATAGTACCATTTTCCCTTTGTCAAATGATGAAAAATAAGCCAGATTAATCAAAAAATAATTCAACCTGTACCAGGTTTTAAAATCCTTGACGTACCCATCTGCCTCTTATGGATTTTCTAACTTTCAAAGTAAGAGGGAGGATCAGCTGAGATGAACTTGCCGGAGCTGAGAGATATAATACTCCTTGACAACAGATTTTCTACAGTCTTCTCTTTGAAAGCCTTTGAGGTTCTTGCATTTAACCTTTTCAGAGGCAACACAACCCTGATGGAGTCCCTCTGACACCCAGCAACTCACAATAGCATGCAGGCTTAAAAACTCCCATATCTGGCAATGTGAACCGCAATTTACGATATGGAGTGGAATCTCCTATCACAAAGAGGGAAGAAACACAATTCATCTCACACATATGCAGTCCAAACCATCATTTCTCTTTCCTTAATCTCTTTGCAGAAAATGTCTTTTTCAGAAATTTGAATTTAGATGTTAAATAGAAAAAGTTATAAGGATTTTAAAATGCATTCTGAAATTTTATTCTGGCAAGAGCTCCAAGGTTTACATCTTCTGTTTAAATTACCTTTTTCTTTAACTTCTCTAAGAAAAGATAAAATGTTTTCAAAATAATGATATAAAAAGTGAATATCTTTTTATAAGTATGGGCAAGGCATTCAACACTCTGTAAATAAGATTTCATTCAACTAAATAACACATAAAGCAGTATTTTGATGATTTCAAAAATAGAGAAAAATGATCCCAATAATTTTATTTCAAGGGTTGTTCCCCTTAGCTCATAAGGGATACGTTCCTTCTAAAATATTGTTCATGAATTATGGAGAAAATTGATCTCTAACACCTATAATCAGTCTTTCTGGCTTAGAAATAAAAACAAAGTAGCCTTATAGGAGGAAAGAAGGAAGAAAGGAAAGAAGGAAAGGAAGGAGGGAAGAAGGGAGGACATAGCCATTTGTTGGCAACAAAGAAAAGAAAGAAAAGAAAGAAAAAAAAACTCTAGTTTGTACTTAATTGGATAATGATTTCTCTTTACCATAGGCAGAGGCCAACTTTAAATCAAATTATGACTAAGAAACTTTTTGTTATTTTCTACTATCTCTAAAACAAACAACTAAAATGTTTTCTTTGCACAATTAGATCAGGGTTTTAACTCCATAGATTTCCTCCATATCATCTATATTAGGCATGTCCCTAGACAGCACGTCTTTTTCATTTAGCATGATTACTTAAACATAAAGTTCTCATTTTTATATAGTGAGATGATTAGGATAGAATAAGCAATATATACTCTGAGCTCAGACAGACCTGATTTGAATCTCGGTATTATTATTACTATTTTAGTTAACAGCTTTATTTAAGTATAATTGTCATATCATAAAATTCACTTATTTTCAGAGGACAATTTAATGACTTTTAGTATGTTTAAAGACTGGTGCAACTATCACCACAATCCAATTTTAGAACATTTCCACCATCCCCCCAAAAACCTCATGCCCAATTACAGTCACCCCCAACTCCTACCCCATTCCTAGGCAGCCACTAATTTATGCCTCTCTGAATCTAGTATTAGTAACCCTCTTTCAAGGACATGTACATTGTCATTCAGAGAAGTAAGGCAGTCTTCTTAAAAGCAAATAGCTGATAAATCCACATTTTACGTGTAGGTAACGCTTGTGGCAAACATAAAATATTCCCTGCTATTTTCTCTGTTTTACAAATGAGGAAAGTGTCATACAGAAAGGTGAAGTAATTTTCCCAAAGATACACATTTAGAAAACAATGAGGGAACAGGATTTGAAGATAGATTTTCTGTATTCTTAATCATAGGGCTGTATGTTAAAACTGATCAGTAGAAAAAGATATGGCAGAGAGGAGAGATATACAAAGTTGTGAGAGTTTTATCCTTTAACAATTTATTTTTAAAATAAAAAGAAACTGAGCACTAATTATATGCAAAGCATTATGCTAGGCATTAGAGAGAAATAGGAGTGAAATGTTCTAAGGTATTTCCGAACAGAGAAAGAGCAGCAGGCTATCCACTTAACAGAGTCCATGAAGATGGAGTCAAGAACAGGGTAGGTGACATGCTGTGTGTGGTTATTACAGAGACAATCACCCTGGAAATTCAAAGAGCAAGTTTTATTATAGTAAATATCACTTTAAGATCAAATCCCAGTAGCACATGTTATTAACAAATCTTATATTCATCTGTGAGGTGGGACAGCAGGCCACCTGAGGCTGCTGAGGGTAGAGAAGGTAGTTCTAAATATTGTGGACATCATAACAAAGTAATGGAAACATCATTTTTATACTTATATTAAAAAGGGACATAGTAGTGCAATGTGAAAGCTAAAGTTCATTTTAATTCCCATTTCTGCATTTTAAGGAACCTGAATTTTCTTATTGGTCAATTGGGCAAACAACCTTTCATTCAGCAAAAATACATTGAGTGCCAGCTTTGAATAAAAAGAGGTTAAATGCATACTTTGCTTTGTAGCAATGGTTCAAGTGTAAGTAATACCTAAACTCATTGTAGAAAGTTGAATAGACACAGGGATATTCTAATGAAGTCTTCTTTATTCTGTAGTAGAAAGCAAGCAAAGATTTTCAAAAAAGTTATTTGCACTAAATCTTAAAAGGTCAAGAAAAGAAAAATCTGAGCAAAACATTTATGGTTAGAGACACAAATTTAATATACTTTGTAACTTCACGACCCACTTTCTAATTTCATCTGTTTATGAGATAAAGTCCTATAACTGGAAAAGTATTACACCCTTATATAGTATTATTTTTATAAAAAATAAAAAGGATTGGAAAAAGCCAGGTGGGGAGTATACTAGGGGTAAAGCAAAAACAGATTATTTAATAAAACACATGATCCTAGTTGTGTTTATTTAAAATTATTCAACAGTTTTAAAAGCAGCACTGTTTCCCATTTTCCCCAGCAGCATTCAGTATCACTAGATTTCAATATGGATGTGAGCATTTGGAAGAAATATTAGACAATTCGTTCCCCATGCTACTCCTCCTTTTCTTTCATGTAGGAAAATTTGCATTTCCATTGCCATAGAACTTGAGTGTTTCAGGTCACTGAAACACACTCTACTGATTTCATGGCCCCAATCTCTGATTGCTTGGGCATGAGCACTGCCTTCTTACATAAGTGAAACTAGAAATGGTTATTCCCATTCAGGCTTTCTAAATTAGACCTAGAAATAGGGATTGGGGTAATTAAGGTGTGATGTTCACAGTAGAGAAGTATATGAGGCAATAAATAGTGGTTGAGGTTGGTTAAATGCCAAAATGAAGCAGCGATGTTTGATAACCACTAAAACTATTTATAGTAAATATAGTCCTAAACCATGAACATTAGTCTCATTAGGTGACAGGATTTAAAAAGCAATAAGAAATCATAAAAAGTAAAACATGCAACTTTCTTTGTGAGGGATATGAAATTGCTGAGTTGTCTGCTTTTTTTTCCAATGAGAATTCCTTTAGAACATAATTTAGGTGAAAGGTAGCATAGTATAAACAAAAATATTATCAATAAAATATTAAATATAACATAGATTGCTGGGGCTGAAATCATAGCTATGGAAGAGAGATACATTAAGAGGAAGGAAGGAAAATATGCAAAGAGAGGCCTAAATTTTCCTCATATTAATTTTTATAAAATTAATTCCTGATTATAAAAATCTCATGCATTTTGGCTACTGAAAGGACTATAAAGTCTTAGCGAAGACAAGCATATGGATTACAGCAATTCCTAAAATGTATTTCATCAGTGTTGTCAGACAAATAAATAGAGGACCTTTATGCAGTATTTTTGTTTGTCAGTTGATTTTCTTTTTCTATTGAACCACTCAATTATCCAGAATAAAACTTAAATGACTTTGTATTACATTCAGCCATCTCTGCAGGCTGCCCAACCCTTCCTAATAGATTTATATTTATTCATATCCTATCACCCATACTTTTTACAAATTTTAATGATAAAAGATTTTACGAATTGGTATGATTGGTATGACTCACTGTATAATTAGGGCAGAATGATTTTTTCCAGAACCTTCAGTGCCTAAAGAAATTTTAGTGTGCCTTTCAAACCTCTGCCCACCATGACCTTTTTTTCAGTCATGTTACATGAAACAGGAAAGACAGTGGTTTCTATAACATTTGCAACAAAAAAAAACTCCAAATGATGTTCTTGTGGGAAATAGGAACACAAAAATCTATTTTTCTCTGTTGTGAACACTTCTAAAATATAAGAAATGTTCTACCATAAGAGTCGCTCAAATAAACACTTTTAGCAACATTTTGCAGTAGCAGAAGCCATCACTTTTCAGCAAACTGTGGGTGGGTAATAAAATGTGAGGTGAGCTGATTCATGGACATTTTCTATAATGATGTGAGTAATGTGTCATTCAGGTCCACAGTTAGAGAATGGTAACAATTGTTCTTAAGCTCCAGTCCAATGATACAAACATAGGAAGTTCTGGAAGAGGCTCTTGAGATATGAAACAATCTTGTATAATAAGGTGAAGGAGCTAGAAAAAGAATATATCTGTCAGGGTTATATATAAGGCTCAAATATCTATAAGGATTAATTAAGCAATCAATTATACCTCTAGGAGCTCCAATACCTTTTGCTAATTACTTCTTTTCATTACAGATTTTTATTTGTACTTAATATTTATTTTTTCTTCACAAAGTCATCTGAAATCTATAAACTATATGATGTGCTCTTTAATATACTATTAAAATCGCTCTACTCAAATTACAAAATTTTTCAAGTCTCAGTTTAAATTTTTTCATTGCAGAAGGGCATTCTATTCTTCTCTCTCAAGTTCTGCCTGCCTGCTACGCTCTATGTCAGCATTCTATTTGTTTCCTATTACTTATCATTATTTGTAAATATGTTTATTTATTACCCCTTCTCTTTTTGCATCTAGACTCTAGGCTCCATAATGGAAGCTCTTCTATCTTCTTCGCTATTACATTCCTAGCACCCAAGATGGTTACTGATGCATACAAGTGGCATAATGTACATTTGGCGAGGGAAAGACGGAATGAATGATGTTTTCTCCTACACAATGAGCTTGTCTCTCTGGCTCACTAACTCTAGAGACAAGATTTGAGTTACTTGTAAAATTCACTGATGTAAAACATGGTATTTCTTAAACAAGATTATGTAAAGTATTCCAAATTTTAAGGAGAACTGAGCTTTAAAAAATCATGCAATTATTTTTTTGTAAGTGATTTCAGAGAGAAAAACTGACCACAGAATCTCAAATTCGAGTTAGGCCGAGGAGCTGTTTTACAGGCTGAATACTAATTTAGTTCAATTCAATTTAATTCATTTTTATTCCAAATATTAAATAAAATGCAGAATCTTTTTTGCATAGAAAGATGAAGACAAAGTTCACTTGATATAGAAGTTTCCAAGTGGGGAAATTTGACTATTACATATGTAAATCAGTATAATACAAACCTGAATTTGACTATGTGTACTCGCTATATAAAGAGCTATAATCATCTGATTGAGAGTATAAGGAAAGTCACCCAAGAGATGGGCCTTACATAGTAAGAAAGGCATTGGCAGAGGGAAGACCAAAACACATGTAAAAGATGGAAGAGTCGAAAATATTTAGCAGATAGAACGCAGAAGGATTAGACTAGAATTTATGGCATATTTAAGAAACTATTGAGAAATAAGACTAGAAGTGGGATGGGACAACCAGGAGGAGGATTTTAAATTCTCAAGACTCTGGGGTTTCTCCTCAGATTAAATTCTAGTACTTCAGCTATTCTATACAACACTCACTATTTTAATTTTATTTTGTTTTGTATTTTCTTTTTTTTTGGGGGGGGAGAGGGGAATTAAACATTTGTGTTTAAATAGATTTTAAATTGCATCCATCAATATATCATTTAATTTTTTTCACATTAGATAATAACTTGAATTTCAATATCTTTGATATTAGGAGACATATTTGCCTTTATTTAAAAAAATATATAGTAAAATAGAAATGAGAATATTTAATGCTTCAACCATTAGCTTAACTGTGATCCAGTGTTTCCTCCTTTCCTCTTGACTATCCTTTGATTATCAGCTCAAATATAGTTTCCTTGCATTGCCCTTCCCTCGTGTACCTATTGTCCAACAGAGCTTCAATTACGTATATGCTCTTATCTATGGTCTTTTAGGACACTTTGCAGCATTTGTACTTGCACTTATAAATCCTGATTTACTCACTAATCAGTAAGTGCCATGAGTAGACCCTCTTGGTCAATGCAATATACCAACAATTAATACAGACTGTGTTACGAAAGACAAGCTGATAATTATTTACAGAATTAATGACTGACCCAGTGGGTTTTTCATAACAATTATAGAGATATTATTTCTCAAAACTATGAAATTTTTTTTTTATATAGCGACGTAGCTATGTTTTTATGCATCAAAGAATCTTAGCATGCAGATCTGCAATTGTATGTATTAGATGTTCCAGCTTAAATGGGTGAAATAAATGTTGTACCTGCATATCTTTGGTTTTCCATATTGCATTTATGTATGTGTGTGTGTGTGTGTGTGTGTGTGTGTGTGTGTGTGTGTGTATAATTTTATTTATCCATGGAAATAAAAAATAGTAAAAACGATCTGCTTTTTAACATTGGCATTTAGGAGTGGTATAGCAGTGATTCTTTGAATTAATCTCTGCTATGCTCTTTTATCTCTAATAATTGTATGAAAGAAATAGTTATGTGTGCTTGTAGAATGCTGAGCCAAACAAAATGAACAACTTTTAAAAGAAAAATTGCTAATTGCCACTGTGCTATTTTCTTTAACTATTTTTATATTTTTACAGGCTCAATTTGGCTAAATAAATATCAGAGTCCTTTTGAAAAATAATACTATATATTTGTTTCTGATATCTGTACTTTCAGATATCGCAACATAGCTCTGTTTCCACTGTTTCTCCGTGAAAGAAACAAGAAATCCTACTTAGTTTTGCTGGTTTTTATCCTGCAGACTAGAGCATTTTTCCTTTTGCCTTATGACACATCTAAGTAACTATGTAGGCAGTTTGATTTAAGATTTAAGTAAACTCTAAATTTGATTCATTTTGTGTATTCATTAACTTCATGCAGACAAAGCAGATGGTCACTGGTATAATTGCTTATGTGTTTATAAAGAAAATCAATTAGCACTACCCCTGTGGAGTTCTTACCTTTTTCCTCCTTAAATTCTCATCAACAATGGTATTGATAGAGTCAGCTTTTGGCACATGCACTTTCCCATATTTGTGAGTAAGCTCAGAGATCTTCACACATGTTAAGGAAGCTTGAAAAGAATCAAGAAAAGCACAGGAGAGACAGTTAGAGGGAAAGGAAAGAATTATATTGATAGATAAGAAACAGTGAGGGATCAGAGCAGCACCCCGCAAGCACACTTGGACATCACCATTAATCATGAGGAGGACTTTTGCAACAGTTCCTAAGAAGGCTTAAGAAAAGGGTTATCTTCTGGACTGCATCTGAAGCATTAAAACTGGTAGGAAAATAATAGAGACAAAATACTGAAACTCTACGAGGATAACTGAGATACATGCAGAAAACTGTAGTTCATGGAAGTTAGTCACTCATCAGTCTGTCTTGAGTCAAGGAGAATTTGGATCAGGCTCTCCTCAGCTCTTCTTGCACAGTTCATTCTTGACCCAAACTAGCTTGTGACTATGACACAGGCCATGAATCTGCCAGGCTCTTTAAAGTGTGACCCGGCTCTCAGCTTCAGGAGGAAATGTTTACAGGGAACTAAGATTTGAGTTTCCATATTCATTTATTATTATATTTAGACTTATAATCAGGGGAATATTTGGGGGTTTCTTTAGCCTAAATTAAAAACAAACAAAAAAAGAAAAACAAAAAAAAATCTAGTTTTTCAAGAGACTTTTTAATTCTTGTTTGTTGCTTGATTTCTTTTTTTTTATTCTGCAAACCTAAAAATGAAAAAAAATTGTTCTCACATACAGTAGGATTTCTGATTATTTCCATAGGTACAATGCTTAAGCACCCTGAGAGAAGCAATGAGAAATCTATCACAATTAGTTCCCTCCAGTGTAAGGATGTAAAGGACATCCCATTGTCACAGTTCCATCATTACCGAACTATTTGCCAGTGTGTTTGATACAGGCGTGGTTTCCACAAACACTTCTATTTCTATAATTTTAAAATCTTCTGACCAAAATAACATTACCCAGAACACATAACCTCTATCCATGTGTTTTAAAAAGTATTTTTAGGTCTATAAGTCCTGCCAAAGAAATGATACTATGCAGAATGGCATATCTGCTCTTTACAAGCCCTAAAGTTGGATTTGAGTGAAACTCCAAATTTCTCACCCTGCCTTATCTTGTTCTTAAAATCAGTTGTTATCTTCCCAATGTTATTGTTTTTATGATCAGTCGGTATTAATTTTGTTACTAGAAAGTACCTTCAACAAAAAGAACTCTGTTAAATAAATAGTATTAACCATATATATACCTTTTTTTGTTTGTTTATTTACACTAACATTGACCCACATATTTGACTATAGTTTGTATAATACTACATATGCTGTTCTGCAACTTAATTTTTTATTCAACAATATACTTGAGATATTTTTCTATGTCTCTAAATCCAGAGATCTAACATGAACTTCTGAGGGCTTTCTGGTATTCTAAAGCATGAACACATCTTTAATTATTCCCATCTTTATTGCCAATTAGTTTTTCTACATTATTCTACATGGTTAAGTAAGTTTGTAGTAAATATAATACAAAATTATGTTATATACCTTTGATTATTTGTGTATTTTTGTATTCTTGATTCCTAAAAGTCAGACTGCCAGATTATTAAGATTTCACATTTAAAAAATTTTGTAAGTCTTAACCAAACTGCTCTCTAGAAATATTGTATCAATTTACAAATCCATTAATATCACATATAAATGTCCTTTCCCCTGCATCGTTGCCAACAACTTACATGTTAGAGAAAAGTCTTCATACTTGATCTGTTTAGATAGATCTCTTTAGAAGTTACTACTTCATAATTCTCTATTTCACTAACTGTTCTCTTCAGACAGTCATGTCCTCATTCATAGTTTTAGTCCAAGAGGCTGAACTGCACTTCTCTTTCCTAAGTGTTTTATTTTCTGCCTCCTGCCTACCCCAACAATGTTTTTGCTGATACCTTCCTCACATAACATTTCTTAGGGCCATCCATTTTATGTTAATATTGTTTTTCCTCCTGGGGAACTTGACTTGAGAATAAGTCATATATTTTTGGCACATATTTAATTCTTTTGTAGACTCCCTATCATGATGAAAAAAATATTTAATACGAATGATGTGAAATTTTAGGTGTCTCCTAATTTCCTTTATAAAAAAATATTTGAGAAGAGAGTTCATGGAGACCAGGGGTAAGTTCAAGGCAAGGAGTAAACACTTTTTACAGTAGTATCCTCAGTATATTATATGTGTATATTTGGGGAGTAGAGGAATCCTTCTCTATATATGGGCTGACTTGTTCGATAATTTTTTTGACCAGTTGATAAAAATTAGAATTAAGTAATGAAACTAATTGTGTAATTTAACATATATTTTTTTAATTGAATAAAAACAAAATAGCCAATAACTTTATCTTGGCACAGTTTTTTCTTCAGCAAAAATGGAATTGTAGGAAATTTGTCTTGATATTTTCTTCCTATCACTTATTCAGATTGGCAGTTGTTATCTTCTGTACAAAAATAAAATAATATTTATTATATAACAGTAGCTGTCAAAATTATGTTTTCCTATTGTTTCTTATCATTTTTAGTAACTTTTATGACCTACGTGCAAGCTGGAAGGTAAGATTACATACCTAGATTGAAATTATTAAGGTTTCAGATGATAATATACTTTTACAGCACTAGGATTTATTATTGCTACTTGAAACTGGTGAGAAATGCAACATTTTTTATTTTATTGACAATTGCACCTGAATATATATGAGACATGTGCTACATAAACACACACGTACACACTCATACTCATGCACACATAGAAAAAATTAATTATGTAGTTCAACAGGATAGAACTATCAGGGATTTGGAAAGCATGAGCAGTCTAATAAAAATCTTACTATGTTGAAAGCTTTGGATCCCGTACTGAAAGAAGAGTAAATACTCCTCATAAACCATATAAGTTTATACCTTTGGAGTTTTTAATTTCTTCAGTGATAAACCTTAGTGATAGAGCAGACATTGGCAGCCATGTGTTAGGTGAGCTTATTGACTTTACCAAGTAAAGTATTTTATCCACAACAATAAGGATCCAGAATAGCAATCCTTTATCTCTTTATTTTCATCTCTGTACCAATAAAGCAGAAAGAAAAGTTACCATAAATATTACGTATTTGTATGTGATTGAAGGCAGAATGGATTTTAGACCATCCTAAATGAATTAGTGCTTCAATAAATGTCTGTTGCTTGTTCATCTGTCTTTCTTTCAAATATTTGATAGAAACTGAATGGATAGAGAGAGAGGTCTCTTTCAGAGCAGTAGATTAAACCTTTTCAAGATGATTTGTCAATAGTGAGGATTTTGAGGTATCGTAACGAAATGAAAGAAAATAAACTATGTGAGCAGAAAGGGCTACCAAACATTGACAGAGCCAAACAGTGTAAGAACCCTAGGAGAACACAGTTTTGGAAGATACTTTCATGTTAAGGTAATTTGAGAGTGTATAGTTCATTTGGTATTTGCTACTCTTATTGACAGTATATTTTGTCTTAAATCTAAATTCTGTCCTGAGGTGATATATGCTGAGATTCCCTAATACCTTTATAAAAATTGGAAAACATCTATGGTAGGATGGGTGGATGAAAGCTATACTTAAGAACAGTGTAAGAAAAAGAAAGAACGTCTAGAGAAAGATATGATGTGTATTTCCATTTTCAAAAAATTCTATGCTATGAGAGGATCTATTTTCCTTTTAGAAATGGAATATTTAAGTGAAATTTTTATGGTTAATTGCATTACAACTATAGCTAAAATGTTTCTCACATTTTTATGTAATAAAAATTATTGTCTTAGAAAAATTAAAAATATTTTAATTAACATAATCTCTATGCTAGTATAAAAGTGTATTAATTGAATTTAATAATGTGGGGAAATTTAAGACTTTCTGATAATTGCTATGTTGTCTTTTAGTCTTTTCCTGACCTGTTGTTCATGGACTTAGTACAATGACATTTTATTAGAAAAAAAAATGTCATTTTAAAATAAAATAATTGACACTCTTTTTGGAGTTCTTAAATATAATGCCTTTATAACTTTAATAAAATAATCTTTAGTCAAGTACACACCCTTCAAATTTGATCAATCCTTTGAGATATTTAGAAACTATTGATTTAAACAAATTATTCATATCTTAAAATATTTCTACATTTAGTAGAGTTGAGAATTAGCTAAATTAAATATTTTGTTTTTAAACATGTACTCTTCAGGCTTTAGATTTTTTAATAAAGGCAAAGCATCTTCTCTTTACTAGTGCATTGAAAATATACTCATCTTCTGAGTATGCTGTTTTCATTCTTCAATACTGATTCAACTGAGACTATGGATTCTTTTTTATTCATTTCAATGTCACATCATCTGCCTTGAAAATGGAGAATTTTGGAGGAACTTTTCATAATAGCAGTCTTTAGTATGAAATGCCATTTTTTAAATGTACTACCAATAACAGTGACATATGCTTTGGGCTGGTACCAAAGATAAATAAATAATTCAAATTTTTATTAGTATCTTTGTGCCAAAATGCTTTGCAACTGGTCAAAAACTATTGACCATATTCAGTAGTATTTAAGGTTTTCAGAAGTTATGTAAATAACAGAAGGAGTTTCATTCTTTCTTTTAAGATGAATGCTCGGAAAAGAATTTTTTTTGCAGTTGCTAAAACTGCAGAAGTAGGCTAAGTAAAGATCAGTTATTTATTTGCAATTTAATCCTTGTGAGTGGAATTAGGGTACTTCAGCAGATCTAGAAAACCTTAGGAAACACTTTTACAGCAATAAGCCACACATACAAAATGGTCATTCATTATAGGTGAATAGTGACATAGTGGAAGGCCTAGACTTTGGTTGCTATTTTAATAAGAGTAGACAGCAAAACCTCTCTCACATTTACATAGACTTTAGATTATTCAGAGTAGGAAAATTGCTATAAGAACCCCAGAATTTCAGTAGCTTTGCCTAACAAATATATACCTATTTGTTGTCCAATCAGTTCATCATAGACTCTCAAATTGCCCAGGACTTCTATTGACTCTCCCATCCCCTAGGGCCTTGACATATTTCTGGATTCTCTACAGTAGATGTGGAAAGGAGCAGAGCATCTCACAGTATCTTTTTATGGGCTCGTTTTAAAGGTGTCTTCTGTCACTTCTACCTACAATTGATAAGATAGAACTCATTCAGATGGCCACATCTGATATAGTGTAGCTTTTTGCCCAGAAAGAGAGGGAAAATAGTTTGTGATCATCCAATTAATCTCTGCCATAGCTCTTTACAGTTTATGAGATCATTCCGTGTCATTGGATCCTGAGAACCACCTCTTAAATTCCTAAGGAGGTTATTTTACTATAAGGAATAGATGAAAGTTAAGCACAGTAACAGAATTACCCAGAAACCAAGCTAGAAACCACCACAGATCTAAATGAATCTTTTATCCATTGAAGAGCCCAGCTTTTTTTTTTTTTTTTAAATTCAAGTATGTGAACTGCTGCCTTCTATAGTAGAATTTTGGTTTCATTTTATATTACAACATGTAGAGCAAGAATAGAGAGTTGATATAGTGGCAGTTCTAAAATCAGAGCTTCTGTGTACAACTCTGGGGAGCCCATTTCCATAGACTACAATATAAATGGTACCTCTCAAGGGTTGGGCCCTGCAAGGACTGTGTAAGGCACCTCTGACCTAAGTACAGCATTTGCACAATTGTGATTTAGACTTAAAAGGATCAATTTCTATACCAAGCTTAATATTTGAGGTATTGTGGAGAGTTAAAAGAGCCTTTGCTCTTTTAAGACACTTGGGTTTGTGTCCCTACTGTGCTAACTAATCACTGTGATATTGAACATGTTAGTTACGTAGACCTTCACTTTTCCATCTGAAATATGGAGATGTATAAGATGGCATCAGTGCCTAGAATTGAATGGATATTCAGTAATTGCCAGATCCCTTTCCCCAACTAGCCAAAAAGAAAAAAGAAAAAAAAAAAAGAAAAAGAAAACTTTATAGGTAATGTCTACTTTTGTAAGATAAATTCAAAGGAAAGTTTATATGCATTCCAGTGGGATATCAGAGATCCTTAAACTAGTATAAACTGATTAAAGTAGAATATAGATTTAAAAAACACAGACTACATTATACTGATCAATCTTTGATTTTGATGGTCAAAACATTTCAAGTGCTCAAAATGTTCCAGGCATTTTTTTAGGGCACCTTTATAAATTTTCTATTTTTGCTCATTCAGAAATATACATAATGATTGCATTGTTATTCCTCCGTCATCTCAAACTTAATTTTATTTACAGTGAAGAGAGATCACTCTGTGTAATTAACAACCTCTACTCCAATCTGTGAGCATGGTGCCCCTAAAGAATAAACCCAATGGACTGTGTCACTTGCCAGTTTAAACCACTTTTAGTGGTGTGTATCATAGTCCTGGCACCTTAGTATTTTGTTTACAGTGCTGAAGTCATCCACAATAGTTCAAATGTAGAAACTGGAATAATCCCACAGTCCAGAAGTTTTTTATTCTTCTCTTTTTTATTACTTGGATACGTATAGCCATATGCTTCATTTAATTTGTATGTCTTACAGAAACTGTCCACCAACTCTAAAAAAGGGAAAGAAATTTATTCTGTGTCTACATTTACTAACTTTTCTTGGTAGTGGCTGAAGAGACAGGGAAAGGGGAATTGTGTAATATCAGGACTCCAAGAACCATGAATGCCCTGCATACTTCTTTCTGTTCTTCCTTGACTGATATGGCAATCTAGAATTATTCTGTGCAACATTCGATTTCTATGGTTGAGACTCGATATTACAAATAATATGTGTCTTATTTTCTTAATTACATATACAGGAAAAAATGAGATAAGTCATTTAGTACTTATTTCTTTTTGTATCTCCTTTTATTCCTATCAGTTATGGCCTTGCTTTATACTTTTTTAAGAGATACATTGTGAAATTAAAGCATTCCATTGCTATCCTAAATAATGGCTTTTTATTTTATCTATATTTAACTTTAAATATTTTCAAAGTGGAGGATGCATTCCATTTGCATTCCTATAATGAATGTCAACATGTGTTCCATACTTTTAATTTCCTTTCTTCAAGAGTGTGAACTTTATTACCAAAGAGATAGTGGCTCAAATCCCAGGCTTGACATTTACTGACTATGTGGCCTTGAGCAAGTGACAGAATGTCTCTGAAAACCTGTTAACTGTTTTGCAGAATGAATAAAATTAGATGATACTAGAGGGTTGTTTAAAAGTTAGAGATGATATATAGTCAGCTAAATATATGTTAAGCATGATCTATTAGACTATTATTATTGTCAGAAATTCTTATAATGGTTTCATTGTAAATAATAAGTAAATTTAGTTGATTCATATGTTAATTAAATAATCAAGCAAACAAAGGACAGACTCACTTGATCACCAGTTGCATACATAATCTTTTTTTTTTTTAACAATGTATATAAAGTACAGGAGAAACGTTGACTATAAATACTAGTTAATGCTAGTTGAAGAAAAAATTACAATCCAAACTGATAAAAAAAAATAAATAAATTGTTTTATCATGTTTGCAACTGGAATGAGACTCTCCTTGAAGGGCAAGACTGGTGATGGGGGAAGTGCATTTTTTAAATGAGGAAATTAAGATTCAAGTTCTCACATAATTTTGTGAAATGTGATAGGAATAGAAGTGATTTAAGTAGAAATTTAAAAGACAATCATGAAGCACTGTAGGAATGGTATAATACTGGGACTGTTCTGTTTCTGCTTACTCTTTCATAGACACTTTTGGGGGCGGGGATAATATTGTAATGCAGAAAATACACATTTACATTTACAAAATGTCAGTAATCTTGAAAACTAAAATGTATAGTCTTGTGTGCATAGTTTCAAAAGTAAATTAACTTAAAAAGAACTTGTGTAACTTTTTCTTTTTATAAAAATCAATATATAGAGAGATGGAGAAACTAAAATATGCCTAATAGAAAATGAGGCTCCGTCAGCTGTTCTCAGGTATTTTTATATTTAGCATAGATATGAATGTTATAGTATGTTTCTGTC
The DNA here is from genome assembly GCA_028627145.1 of Eidolon dupreanum. Taxonomy (NCBI): domain Eukaryota; kingdom Metazoa; phylum Chordata; class Mammalia; order Chiroptera; family Pteropodidae; genus Eidolon; species Eidolon dupreanum. Next base: position 101,429,693 of record CM053503.1, on the reverse strand, counting down.
TGCCCAAGAAAGAAGTAAAATGGGTCAAACCTAAAAGATATTTTACAACTTAACTTTCTTTCCTGTTAACTGTTACATTTTCATGATAATTATGAGTGTTTCTGTATCAGGATGACCCTCAATATCTTTTCATAATTTAGAATATAGTCATAAAGATAAAAAAGAAAATGGAATTGATACACTTCCCTAGGACAGTAGTTCTTATAATCTGCAAAACAAACATACAAAAAAATATTTGCTATTGAAAAATTACTCTGTTAAAGTTGGGTTTATGTTACATAAAATAAAATTGCTGGCATGTGTGTGTTTATAGAATGACTCAGTGCACATATATAAGTGTTTTATCATTATCAGACACTTTTCAGAGGCCTATTGTGTACACATCTCTCTGCTCTGCAGAAGGAGCATGCAAGACCAGTTCAAGCTCTGAAATAGATCATTGCACTGAATTATTTGGGTGGATTGGCTGCCTAAAGAAGCAGAAGCTAGCCAGTTTACTTCTGGACAATCCTAAATGGGCCAACTCATATTTTGCTTTATTATGTGAACTAATTATATTGCCTGGTTCCCCGACCTATGATTTGGAGATAGCAATGTGGAAACTCACCCATAAATGGAAGAATTAACTCATTTTTCCTTTTATGTACATACAAGGAAGGAGTTGTGTTTTATAGTACCAGCAAGAAAGGACTACTTGTTAAGATCTAAATAATAGACCTAAGTATAAAATTATGATAAAAATCCTGTCTAACATTTTTCTCTTAATAATGCAAAAGCAAAATCGATTAGACAGATATAAAATAGAATGACATATAAATATAATATTAAAAATTGGAAACAAAGCTCAGATAATCATTTATATTTGGGATATATTTTAGGGCTACTAGGTAAATCACAGCTAGTTAAATCACAGCTTTTCCAGAGTGGAAAAGTATATTTATTTAAAAATTTTATTACATATCTATTATATGCCAGGCTCTTTTAGTCTAAATTTCATTCTTTCTTTTCCAAATGGCAGAATGATAAAATATGATCTTGTAAAAGGACTCCTCGTCATTTGAATGTCAATATTAGGGAGGCCTTGAAAGAATGAAAAGGCTAATCATTTTAACAAATGATTTTAGCTAGTGAATAGTTTTGAACCTCCATGCTATTTCTTACCTACTGGAGAAAAAAGACATCACTGAGCTGTTGAAAAATGGATTGGCAGCAGATTTTTAGACAGAAGGAAAAATATAGTTGATCAATACAACAGTTAAATTTTTTTGGTCAACATAGTGCCAAATAAACTGTCAAAATATGTTCCCTCTCTTTCACTTATTTGATGTCTAGTAACCATCCAGCCGACCTCCAATATATACTCACTTAGTTTTTCAATTTAAATTCTTAAGATCTATCCTACTATCCTAAGAAAGTGAATGTTTTTATTGTTGTGTAATGTTTTTATTTATGTGTAAAACTGTGTCAGCTTTTAATAAATGTTCAAATTATTATTTGGTTCTAAAAGATGATCAGTAACTGTCTGTGGTCATTGCTATCACACTATAGGAAATCTAAGGAATTGATCTTAGTAATGATGAACTTGAAAAAGTGGAAATTATTCTGTGCATCAAGAATTTAAATACAGTGCAATCATTATAACAATAATTATTAAAGAAAATTCATATCGATGGTAGGTCTTGCTCTTGAAATACATCTTTATTTCTATCAGTTTTATTTACTTGTTGAGCTAAGGAATGTCAGTAAACTCAGTAAATACAGATTAGTGAGTACCTGGGAGTATTCAAGATAAGATTTTCAAGTAGATTAAGATTAGTCAGAGAAAAACAAAGATCATATTATCACTGGGTCAATGTTTCCCAAATTGGGTTCATGGAACAATAATATCCCTAGAGACACTAAAAATAAAATTACTTGATATATGTGTATTGACTTATACTCCCCCTTGAAACATCACAGTCCATAGAGAAATGAGTGAGGAATCTTGGAATGAAGGCACTTGCTTAATTTGGTTAATGCACCATTTAATGAAGGCAATAAAAGATACATCTTTCTTTATGTTTATGTGAAAAGGAAAATGAAACTAGATTTCTTCTTTCTTTGGATGAGTTTTATGACTAATTCCAATCATAGGGTTTGAGTAGAATTCAGGTTGTTAGACTAACACATTTCCAATATATTTAACAAGGGGACACATTTTTTTTAAATAGATATAAATTGAGAAAGGCTGTTTTGGAACTTAGTATATATAGCTTAGGCACATGTAGCCTTGCTAGAACCACTGAAAAAACATTTCCCAATTTTTATTGTTGCTAGTAACAAACATTAAATAAAAAAAAGGGCATAATTTAAAATCATCTAGGACAGCAGAGGTCAAATGGTATATGGATATAAACATGGAATTATTGGGTATATTATTTCTTTAAGATGATATAAGTTTTGAATTTACTTATGTTTTTCCAGGCCAGTCTACTTGGAACATTAAGAAAAGAAAAAAATATATATATTCAACTTTCTGTCCTAATTAGCTCAGCCTTCACCAATGAACACAAACATTTTAGAGGTCATTATTATTCTTACTTACATTTTTATAGCACAATGACCTTTGTGCTACTTAAATTCTGAGGTTTTAATTTCATCATCATTATCGCAGTTTTCCAAATGCCAGTGTATGTAGATTACTGCCAAGTAAGGCTTATTATCACCAGGCCTCGTTTATGATGTACTACAGACAGTGGCATTCAGTTAAGGCCAGAGTCGTTTACTTCATATGGCTAGCTTATAGCATACATTATACAGGAGAAATTGACTCTTGACAAAACTACAGAAAAAATAATGCACACATACTACATTTTTTTTTTTACATTTACTTTGAAATCACATCCTCAAATTTAACATTTCTTCATTTATTTTACAATAATAAAAAAATAACTATCTTTTCTCCCATAATGAGAAGCAGTGTAATTGTTTTGACTAATTTTAAGTTTATGGTCTCCATAAGATTAAAATATGTATAATATATAAGTTTTAAGTTTTAAAATTCTGCTGAGAAATTTAAACAATATGCAATTTAAAATCTATATAACATTTTTGCAAAAGTAAACTCTTGGACTTTATATCCTCTTGCACTGAATTTCAGAGTTTGTCTTCACTCTTCAGTGAGCTGTTACTGAAAATTAGAATACCTATATTACAAGCTAGCACAACAAAATTCACCCTGAAAATTCTTATAGGTTCATCAATTCCTATAGAATTTAGTCTTTAACAAGAACCACAATATTTGTTTAAAAAATCATTTCTTTGGGTTTCAAAACTAGTCAAACAAAAAGATAAATAAAAGAAGGCTTTTGTTTTGTTTGCCTAGGGTTTGGTTCTTTATTTAATGATGCAGTTTTCAAAACTCATAGTCTTAGCCAATATCATTTCCTTTTTTTATTATTTTTATGTATTAGACTTATGCTTTCTACCTAACTGATTTTCTTTCCACCTTTTCTCGATGTGTAGTCCAATGAAAAGATGTCTTGGTTACATAAATTTAGTTCCAGCTTTCACATAGCTAGCTATGCCTTGGAGTGACCAATGACTCCTCTGAGCTTTTATATAGCCACTTCCTTGTCCCTGACAGATCTCTGGGACCTACCACTAAAGGGAAGTTACAAATCTTTTTCTCCCTTTCGAAGATGTAGTCTTAACTAAAAACATGAGGATTCAACTACAAAAATAAATATGGGTCCAGGAAGAAAATAAATCAGAAAAAAAGTTGTCATTGGTTCCATGACATTTACAGATATATTTTTACAGACTAAGGAAATAACTCAGTAGAAGTACTCATCGAATTGTTGAAATATTGAAGTTTGTAGATGTGTCTCACTGGAATCTACATAAATAATGGTGCCAGAAAGAGCAGCCAAGGGTGCTTAAGGATGTAGCTACTCACTAAAATCTTTGGACTCAAGTCTTTGTAGTTATACAACCAAAAGTTGCTCTACTTTGTCATCGATGTCTTGATTGTCAGTCAGCTTAAATGCAAGTTAATTCATTTTGAAAAGACAAAGGAAAAAGAAAAATAGGTCTAACTCATTTGAATGCCAGGCTAACTAGTTCAATCTTCTATTTTCTTTGAAAATGTTGTTGGAATTTTAATAGAAATGAATCACTCATAGACATATGCTATTTAATAAAAATGTTATTTGTTGATTTTTTGGTCTTGTTTTCAGACCAAACTGAACATGTTGGGCTATAAAAAAAAGAAAAAAGAAAAAGAAAAAAGAAAACAAAAAGCCCTCAGTAGAGCTTTTCATGTACTTTGTTTAAATTAGATTTAAGACTCTTCCCCTTTGACTCCATGGGGAAACATATAACTATTTTTGGTCCATTTTGCCTTCATCTCTATTAAGGAGACTGCGTTTTCAAATGGTAAAGGCAGAATAAATACTCATGAAGAAAATGAACTAAAAAAAAGATAAGGAAATTATGTGAGAACACAGTTTATCTAAATGATTTTGGGCCTCTTTAGAATAAATTTACCTCCCAGGATATGCAAATATTATTTTAGAACACTTTTTATTCTTTGATGAATGATAACAAATAGAAGATTTAGAGAAAGGCTGGAAACATGGAAATTTTCTGACTTAAAAAAAATGAAAAGTGTTATAAGTAGTATTATTTCTAGGCAAACATTTAGAATGTTAAGTAGATGACTGCAACATTATATAAAAAAGTAAAACATTGGAAACCAAATTGTGTTCACCAAACATATAAACAAATAAAAATACATTCTATTCAATCTCATTTTATTTTTTAATGGTATCAGAGTACTCTAGGGAGAAGAACTAAAGCTGAGAAGATACACCAAATCAATTGCATTACTTTCATATTAGCAATTAATTTAATGGCTCTCAATAGCCCAAAAAGAGGAACTATTAAAGGTAGAATTAGTGTGTTTTATAACTGGTTGAATAACATGTTTCTTGAAAAAGTGCTGCTTTACTGATTGATGAAACTCTATAGGATTCTCTGATACCTTCTGCTTTAGTCAAGCATTTTCAAAAATTTTAGCACTGACAAAGTATTTTTGACATTTTTAGATGATACAAGACAATGAGGAATAGGGAATATGATGAATGACGACAGAAGCAAAGTCAAATATAAAATAGCTAAATTCAGATTTATAAGAGCACATTTTCATACTACCAGCTCTACTTTTCCCTGACCCACTAGTCATGACCACATCCAGTTACTCTCGTAGAACCAGTCAGACATACTCCACACAGATATATACCAGCTCCCCCCTGCTCCAAGAATTCTTTTTGGTTTGTGTTTGGGTAAGAGTTCTACTTACTGCCCTTCTTTCAATCTGAGCATTGTAAGGCTACTGTCGTTCCTTAGAACCTATTCTATTTTTTTTTTTTCAGAAGCAGAACCACCTAACTACTGTTTTCAGTAAACCTGGTCTGTCATTTGCACATATACACTCATCACATTATTTTCTAATGGGTTCCAAGAAAATATAGGGATGACAGAGATTGATGTGTTTCACAGGATCACAGAATTTTAAGATATTTTACTGGTATTAAGGCGCTAATTTACAATATAGAGGAGCCATCCATGGCTATCTCTAGTCTGGCTCACTGAGGTACACTAGTCTATTTAACCTGGAAAAAACTTCCGATGATTACACATTTTATAATCATTGCTAGTTAAATATTCTACTATGATAAAAACTCACTTTTCATAATATACTGTAAAGATAGCACAAAGAGAAAGGAAGGAAACTATGCCTGCCAGTTGTTGGCTTTATCAGAAATGTTGGTATATGGAAGTCTTCATATATGAATCATTTCTTCTTGTGGGCTCTTGATGTATTGTGATATAAAATCTATACATAAGGAAGGAAAAGATAGCAATTGACCTAGACTCTCCTTAACATCTTGGTATCAAGGTTACACTTGAGTCTTTTCTACTGTCCAGGATTAATATATCAGATAAATACCAAAACTGAGAAAAAACAAAAAAACAAAAAACAAAAAACCTCCATCTCACCCAAGTGAAAAGTGGAGAGGAAATATGTGCAGATAAGAGGAAATGAGATATCACTGGATGGTTTTGCTTGATTGAAAATGACATAAAGAATGACAGATGATTTTAATAGGCCCAAATCTTTAGATCATAGAGGAAGAAATGTTGTATAAAGTAAATTTAACTCCAGACTTGCTTTTATGCAGAGCAAAGGACTGCTTCCCTAAGAACTGGCCCTCACACAATGAGTGAGAATGACCTGTTTTATCAAATTACCAGTTTCCATTAAATTATGTAAATAATGAACAGGCCTTAGTACAGTGCCTGGACCTATAACTCGATTATTGCTATTGCTAGGTTTTTGTATAATCACTGTCAGTTCTTGAGACTTGCCTGCATCAAATATCAGCAATTAATGCAATTCAACCTCATATACTTTTCTTTGTCAGTTTGTTAGCAGCTGTGCTTTGAAGCTAAAGTTTCTTGTGTCATCCTTGATATTCATCATATGGAATTATTTAAAATGTGGGGCTCCTGTCTCAATCATTGTATTTAGGGTGTTACCATTTAAAACAGATACCAAAGCTTGAGCCCATTTAGAAGTCAGAAATCCTTTTTGCTTCTCAACTTTCTTCACCACGTAAATGAGCAATAGCCAAAAGAAATGAGAATGTTCATAGCCTAGATAACTTTATGTCATCAAAAATGCTGCTTTAAATATTTGAAAAGGAAATTTATTTATTTTATATTATTTTGAGGATAAGACTGGATCTAGGGGTAAAAACTACCAGAAGATAAATATCAGTTAAACATAAGAGTGTTCTGGATATCGAATGCTGCCTTGTTAGGTGGCGCCTTCTCTCACCGACGCAGAACAATCTAAGAGCTCACCCTCAGGGATGCTGCAGAGGAAACTGATGTGGCCACTGTAAGTTTCAGCTACAAGCCTGTGGTAATTATCTAATAAATGTCTAATAGTATTCTCTATACAGCTCTTTAAAACTGCTTATATTGGAATTTGTAAACTTTTAGAACTGTAGGAAATATATAATTGAAACGTCTAGTCTACTCTTGTCATTTTAAGAATGAGAGCAAAGAAGTTAAGCAGCTTCCTTAAAGTCACAGACCAGTCAGAGCTGGAACCAAAGTTGGATGACTGCAATCAGACTGTAGTGTCATTTCCCATATGCTAGATTCCCCCATCTTTTCATTATAAGTTATATCCTATAGATCCTGCTTTTTCCAGATTGGAGATTTCAAAATAGAATTTAAGTACTGTGTTTCTTTTTCTCTTCTGGGCTTTGTTGTCACTTCAGGGTTTCACCTCAGGTTCTGAACTTTTTCTCTCCCTCTAAACTTATTATCCTGCTACTTTTTATTATCTCTTAAGTGATTCTCTACCTGCTGTGAGTCTGCAGCTGTGCTCCTGTCCTTATTTATTTCACAACCAGACTTACAAACAGCACAATGTGCATGGTGTTCGTTCTCTGTAACTCATTTCCCAGTATTCCCTGGAGGATATGATGGTGGCCAAAACCACTAGGCTAGATGAACTTGGAAAGCCAGGCTTTCTGAAAGGGAGAGCAGTATAGAAGTGAATACAAGATAAATCTTTTTGTCATTTTTCTTCAGAAATACAGAATTCAAAATAGTCCTGTGGTTTTGTTTCTGTGTTTGTTTGAGTATTCCTATACTTCAGGCACTTATGAACATGAACAAAGATAAAAAGAAGTGTGATGCCTATCAGCATTGATGAGTCTATTTTTTTATTTATGTCATAGTTATGTATAGTAACCTGTGTGTGACCCAACATCACTGCCAAGTTAACAAACCCAGTTTGTGAGTATAAATGGATTCTTCAATTTTTTTAAAAAAGTCTGTTGAGTTCTATAGTACCAATCTGTGTTACACACACAATAGGGGTATCTATAGGTCAGAAGTCTTTATCATTGTGTTTTTATTAGGAAATTATGACTATTTGTTTTACTTAGTAAATTCACCACTTTTGAATCTGTTTGATTAAAACATATATCAAGGACTTTACCAAAGTGATTGGAGATATATATATATATATATATATATATATATATATATATATATTGTCCCTGTGAAATTTACAAGTTTCATAATTAGCTCATGAACAGACCTGTGTCCATTTTGAATTTGTTTTTACTTTAATGAAAGAAATTTCAATGTATAAAATGTGGAACAGATTTTAATTCATAAGAATTGTAGTGAATGTTACCCTTCCATTTTCTTTGTCAATGACAGTTTTGAAGATTTAAAAACTATAAACTTTTTTTTTCCTTTTTTAAACCATACCTTTTTGCCATTGAGTATAATAACAATAGAAGTTAGGCATTCAAATGGTGGATAATAAGAAGTTAATAAATCTAGTATTAAGAAATCAAGCATCGAGGAAGAAAAAATAGAAATCTGTAATTATTTAACAATGTCATTTTATGAGATTGACCTTCTGGACTAGATCTATTCTTATTAACTAAAAATTATGTTTTAAAATGTCAACAGTCAACATGACTTTCTCATTTTTAAATTGGCCATGAAATTCTTGGGCTTCTCCTTGTCTGATGGCAGGTCTTGTCAAGTAGTCCCTGAGCAGGAAAGTGGGTTTTAAAGTCTCATATGCTCACTATTTTTGCTTGTGACCAGGGCAGACTAGAAGGAAATATTCTTAAGGGGTGGTCTAGGTCAGTGAGCCTGGGAACTACTTGGGAAAAAAGTGGGATTGGCCTGTAGGTTGCAGAGAAAGGAGTTAAAGCAAATTCAAAAGACAAAATATAAAGATGAAATTGTCACCAAAATGACTAGACCTAACTATGATTTAAAGAAACAAAACCCATAAGCAGTAATAAAGAAAGGCGATTTCGAAAGGAAGATCAGGATGTTAAGTTTAGGTATTATAGTAGTTCACAACACAAGCTACACTTTAGACCATCTGTGGAGATTTTAAAAATACAAATGAGTGGGCTCCATTACTCAAGGATGCTGATATAAGTTTCTCTTGATAATTAGGGCCTAGGCACCTGTATTTCTTTAAAGCTCCACCAGTGATTTTGATGAGCAGCCAAGTTTAAGAACCACCTGTGCTGGAAATATTTCTTGAAGTGGCTGGAGTGTTGCCATGGTGGTTCTCAATATAGCACCTGCACCGTTATTCACAGGTGGGAAGGAAGCCATTAAGGGTGTCCTGCCATGCTATACAGAGAGGCCGATTCAACTCAGCATCAAAATGTTTGTGATTAATATGTAACTAGGACTTTTTCCTGGGAAAACAAGTCAAACCAAAAAAAAAAAAAAAAGAGGTTATAAAAAAGAAATGTTGATTTTATTTTTCCACTCATTATTGATTTATAAATGAGATTAATTATATCATCAGAAAAAGATTAGTACAGTTCACCTTACTCACTTTAAATGATTGATAAATGAGTGAAATAGATTTTAGATCTTTACTCAATTATGATTATTTAATTGCATTTCTATATCAGATATTCTTATTCAACAGATAAATTGTTTATTTTTTATTATTTAAAAAATAATTTTATGGCTTTTCAAAAATAAGATGTATTTTTAAATATAAATCTAGAAAAATTTATTTCAAAATTTATTAAAGGGCTACTATTTGCTAGACATGGCTAGGTTTATAGTTACTATAATAATATGACATTTGGGTAGCTACACATTACGAATATTATTGATTAATATTATCATAAGTTTACTTATGATTTCATAGATTTCTGAATGTAAAGATTTATTTAGCATGTTTTATTTGAATAATGAAGATTCTAGTAATCACACAGGAGTTAACAGCAAAATTGTTCAATTCAAGACATTCAATATACATTAATTTATCACTTGAGGATGAAAAATACAAATAATGCATAATATGCTTACAGTAAGAACTAAAAAATTTTTTCTCAAATAATGATTATTTCTGATTCTAGGGAGTAAGTCCCAAAATATTTACCAGCACAGTAGAAACCAATGAAAATGAATTTATTCAGCCCAATAAGAAATGAAAGTTATGCTATACAGAGGGACCAGTACAAATAAAAGGATATTTGATACCACAGCATATTTAGGGAATATTAACAGACAGCTATAGCTGGGGTATTTGTGAATACAATAGAGATTAAGCTAAAAAGACAGATTCATAAGCAAATTGGATATTAGAGCATTGAGTTTGTTCTGAAAGATAGCATAAAACTATATGATAATATTTATAGAGATTTATTAAAACTGTCTATGATTTAGAAGCATAATTGTGAAAGCAGTTACAGAACTGGTTAGATAATCGACAGCTGGGTGGTGGGGAAGCACAAATATTTCACATAAGATGACTATGGAAGGGAGGGTAAATTTGAGAGAAGTTTTGCACGTAGAATCATCAGAACTTTGTGACCACCTGGGAAAAGTATTACAAAGGAGATGCAGATGCCTCTGAGGTCCTGGTTTGTATTTGGGAGCATAATAGACTATAATTTTAAAACACAAACGAAACCCACACAGAAGACCAGGTTGAGTTTATGGAACAAAATGAGTGCTCTTTTGAACAAGTTATGTTTGAGGTACCTGTGATATATCTAGATCAAAGCAGAAAATATTTGAAAATATGAATCTGGAACATCCTGGTTGAGTAGTAGCTTTTGGATACTAGTGACAGAAAGCCCATATTAAATGCTTTTAACCATAAAGTAATAACTATTACAGAATAAGATCTTTTAGTTTGGGATATCTGCTTAATCCAGAACAAGATTTTCTTATAATTTCACTCTGCCATTTAACTTTATTAGTGAAAAATTTTCTTCAGTGTCTTCCAAGAGGAAATCTCATCTCACTGACAGTGACTAGGACACATACTGCTACCTAAAGAAGGAGAATGAAACAAACAGGATAGGTTTAGATTGTGCTTCAGTGACAGGGCTAGGATTAAGTCCATTTTCTTGCACACTTAACTTCCTGAATGAGGGTCAGCACCCTAACCAATTTGTTTTAACAGCAAAGAGGAATTGTATGTGGGTGGGGGGATGGGAAGGAGGAAAACAACATCTTCCACAAGAGAAAGCTATAGGCATGTAAGTAATAATAGATATTTGTAAGTAGATGAACCAGGTCATATAGAAAAAAAATGAAAATCAGTAAAAAGTTTAAGAGTAGAATTAAATGGACTGACATTTTAAGATAGAAATGAGGGGTGGGAAAGTCAGGCAAATATCCAATTTCTGGAGGAGTTGAGTTTAAACAATACTATTAAATATTATGTTACATTTCAAAATGAAACATTGCCATATGAATTATAATAATTAAATTAAGCAACATCTGGGCATCTGGGGACAATAAAGATTCTCAGTGGGCCAAGGATGGTGACAAACTCTCATAGATGAGGGAGCTGAAAGATTTTTACATTTACTTAAAGCCTGAAAAATGTTGTTGTAAGGATGAAGTACAAGAAAAAAATAATAATTAAAAAGATGATGTAGACATTATAGTGTGTGTGTGGGGGGGGTGGATCTCAGGCAAAAGGTAGTATGGAAACCAGATAAGATGATATTCCACAAAGAAGAATAATAACAGAGTCATGTTCAAATTGTATTAAAATTTAACAAACCTGTCATCAGTCAGCCAGCAACTGAAAGGATGGGAAGTGGAGAGGATGGCATAATGTCTCCAGTCTTCTATTGTCTATATCACTGTAGCCTGTGTCTTATCCATGCTGAGCTCAATAGGGAAATGACTCAAGATGGGCCCTGCATCATGAATGAACAGCCTCAGTGTCTTTCACAAAGAAGAGCCCTAGGCTGTACAGCTCAAAGCTTCATATGTCTAGATCTAATTTTTGTTAAAAAAGAAAAGAAAAGAAAAGAAAAGAAAAGAAAAGAAAAGAAAAGAAAAGAAAAGAAAAGAAAGAAAAGAAAGGAAGAAAGAAAGAAAGAAAGAAAGAAAGAAAGAAAGAAAGAAAGAAAGAAAGGAAAGAAGGAAGGAAGGAAGGAAGGAAGGAAGGAAGGAAGGAAGGAAGGAAGGAAGGAAGGAAGGAAGGAAGAAAGGAAGAAAGAAAGGAAGAAAGAAAGAATAAAGAAGAAAACTACAATTAATGATATATTTGAGCCAAAAATTAAAAAGAGTAAGAAGATGGGTAATATTATTTTGTACTAAATGATTACATGGCTGCTGATATTTAGGGTAATAAATTTCCACAAGTAAGAAGATTGAAGATCAGATTTCATTAAATGCTAAGAAGCAGCAACAAACCTTTCCAGCCACTCTCCCCAGCTTTTAAAAAGACAAACACCTTACCATAATTATGAGCGGAGGGACAAGATTTGGCCAACATAAAGAGATTGGTGATATATAATTCAAAAAGAAGAATAGAATTAATGAGAGAAGATGGGATCAAGAGCAATGGTGAAGAGTTTTGCATGGGATAGAAGGATTAACACATGTATCCAAACAGAAAGAAAGAACAGATGAGTTACAGCTGAGTTAATAGCTAGGCAGGAAGGAGATGAATGAGTTGTTTTCTCCCTGTTGACTTCTGTAGGAATCTTAGATGCTCTATTGGTTTGCTAGGGCTGCTGTGACAAAGCACCACACTGAGTGCTTACACAACAAAAATATTTTTTTTAATTCTGTAGGCTAGAAGTCCAAGATCAAGATAGTAAGTGTCCTTGCTTTCTCTGAAGGTTCAAGGAAAGGATCTGTTCCAGGCCTCTTCTTAGCTTCTAGAAGTTGTTTGGCTGGTGGATGTCAATTTTAGTTTTTCGAAGGTATTCACCCTATGTGTGTGCCTGTCTATTCGAAAGGCATTCTTTTTATAAGGATACCAGTCATATTTAAATAAAGGCCCACCGTGCTCTAGTATGACATCATCTTAACTAATTATATTTGTAATGACTCTATTTCCAAATAAGGACATAATGAGGTATTAGGTAGTAGGACTTCAACATATGAATTTGGGGGCATAATTCAACCTATAACAGATGCTGAGTAATGGAAGAAGGGAAATTTTGAAAAGCAATTGTGGGAAATGAGAAGAGCAGTTGATAATATGTCATTTTTCTTCAGAAAGCCAGTATATTAAGTGAATCTTATCAATGAATAAGGAAAATCTGCTTTTCTCCAAATATATCTGCTTTTACCAGCTATATTTAGTTCAGCAATAGCATGAAAATACAAATTATTTTAGTGGTTTGATGGTATATGTCTATCTAGCATGTGCACATTTATCTCATAAACACACACACGTCATATTATATAGTGGGCAAAGTTAACACAGAAACAGAATAAATAGAAGACTTGTGTGCAGACTTGTAAAAGGACACATATGATAAACAGTTAAAATATACAATTCAGAGTAGAACTATGTGGTGGTAAGAAATAACATGAAAAACTTGACATTATGCTGCAACCTTAAAAAATTGTCTTTGACAGGTGTATAAGAACAAAATTGCAGTATCAGCTGAGATAAAAATAGGTTTGAGTGGGACCGAGGAACATTTGGTTTTCAGATATCTAATAAATTGTGGCTGGGAAAAGCTAAAGTACTTCAATGACACTGCTTGGTGCTAAATATTTAGAACAACCAGCCCCAGTTTCAAGACAACTAATATTACCAAGGCATGCCTTTACCATCAGGAGTTATTTCTTTCTAGGTCATGAGTCCTAGGCGTATCATCTCTAATAAAAATCTTACACAAATAACTTTCTTATACTAGACTTGTACCCCAATCCTTTCGAAGCACAAGTCTATCCCATCCCTTTATTAGTTGAGTCCCTAGTTTTAATATATGCTCTAAAGGTTAAATTCAGCGATTCGGGATTTAAATTGCCTTATACTGCTAAAATTTATGTTTCTTTCCAAAATATTCCTCATAATATTCTAGCCCCCAGATATCAGCTATCTCATATTTATTATTTTCTCAGTATCAACTTAATTGTAAAAATATTCCGGAGTCATTTATCATTTAAATTTTTATATAGTTAGCAAAGAATGAAAATTATTATTAAATATATAGCCCTCCAATTGTCAGGTCCATACATTTACTTAAATTGCAATCATCAATATGTTTAGCAGTGGATTTTCAAATCATGTTTCATGCCTTAATGAACAAGAGGAGTAAATATTGACTGCTTTTTAATATGACTCATTGTTTTATAGCCATCTTTGTAACATTGATGAGAAGCATAATTGCAACTCATTTTATGCAAGATGCCTAAGGAGCTGCATTCTACCCAGTTACCACCCTCTAGCTGCTTATCATTTAAGTACACACATAGGGAAATATGTACTCACTGCACAGATGTATTAAAATTCAAATATTAAACCAGAACACAGATTGTCCAGCCTTTTTTTCTATAAGGGGTAGATTATAAGTATTTTTTCAAAGGTAGTGCAGAAGTGAAAAATGAATAGGAAAGAAAAATACTTAAATGAGTCAATGTTTAGCCATTTGAGTAAAGAAGAAGTCTTTAAATCCCTCTCTAATAATTCAACCTCTTTAATCTTACTGTACAACAAAAACTAATTGTATCAAGCAGTTTTGAGAACAGAATTAGAAAAATTAAAGGACAATCTTCAGAAATCAAAAGGAATGTAGAGTTAGAAAAGTATGGATTAAAATTGTATCAAAAAAGATGCTGTGAGGAAAAAAAAGTATTGAAGAAAAGTAAGATGGGCTCTCTAGAGGTTCAGATATGCTGGAAAGATATTGGGGGATGTGGGTTTTGAAAATGAGAGGCATTTCTAGAATAACTTGTAAACAACTCTGGAATAAGGGAAAGGTGTGCTTTCTTGTCTTTTTTTGAGGGGCGGGGGTAGAGTTAACTAAATGCTTTTTCTCTTGGAGTTTTCTTTCTTTCACCTTCTGAACAAGTTTGTTGGTAGTTTGTATATGTATATAAACTGAGAGTGAATGTCTTAGATATTTCTATCTCTATGATTCTGACCAGGTAATTCTAGGAATAGGATAAAACAGTAAGTCTGAGATGCATAGATTCAGCAAGACTTGGACATTTATTCACTTATATCTTTCAACTTCCAGAAGAACTTTTCTGCATCCTCTCCAGAATTTGAAATTGTCATTATTTTTAATTATTATTTTAGCTGTCTGTTAGGAATATAATGGTATCTCATTGTAGTCTTAATTTGCATTTCAACATAAGGAGATTTTTAAAAATTTTCTGAGACTCATCCTCTGAAGATTCTGATTCAGTAACTCTAAAATAGAGCTCAGAAAACTAGTACTACTTCCAAGCTGTGTGGTCTTGAGTACATTACTTAGCCTGTGTGCCCGTCCTATTTTTTATCTAAGAAATGGTAATGATATGTCTTTGTGCATTATCGATGGGAATCAGTGGGTAAATACATGTGAGGGAGTTAGAACAGAGGCTTGGCACATAAACAAGCACTTGATGAAGGTCAGCTACTATTAGCCTGTTTCACAGTGTGCTGAACATACTATATGTATATATATATATATATATTTTGCCCCATTCTTTTAACAGACAAAACTGGAATTATGTTTTTCCTATTATATTTACATTGCAAGCTCCATATTTATAGGCTATAAATATATGTCATAAATGTGTAATAGAAGGATCGAAAAGTAAAAATCAAGGAATGCTGGGTTCTAATATTTTCTTTTTTTTTTCCACTTATTTGCAACATAGTATCTAGAAAAGGAATAACCTATATATGTTGAAATTTTTCATTTACAAAATAAAAGGATTGGGCTATTGGGTCTTTTTAATTCTGAAATTCTCACGTGTGCATCAACAATAAGTAAATATAGACATCTGACCACTTTCTATGGGAAACAGTATTTACATAGTCAGATACATGTTACTCATACTATGCACACAAAGCACATGCAAATTCCCCTTATCTGTTTTGTATGAATAAAGGTGACCTTTCACAATCTGGTATGAATTATAAAATCTTTTCTAGCTGCTACAAGTGAATAGATCATATGCTTGTAGCACCCATAAAAGTCATACTTGCTGTCAACTTGAGAAATTTTGGCTTAATGCTCATGTTTCTCTTTCCCTGTCATAGGAGAAAGGCAATTCTTCTTATGAGGAGGACAATATGTACCATAAGGAAATATAATGAAAAATAATCTACTCCTGGCCCCAACAGCTCCAGACGCTACATATTTGAAAACCAAAATATGTTTATGTTTTTATGTAAATAGTCAAGCTATGCATTTTAATCTTTTTTGCAATATTGCTATTTAGGACGAGATTGGGCTATACCCTTCAGAAAATAGTACTCTCCCCTTTCCTACAAAAATTAATCTTTAGTGCCTGAAGGACTTTTTATTTGTTTGGCTATATCATAAATGACAATGCACTATACCATCTGGGGAAAAGAATTTTAAGCCGGCTTCTCAGTAAATTTACTTAACTGAATATAGCTTATTAAATTTAGTCAGTAAAGGTTTGTTGAGATGAAAAAAAAGTGTGTGTGTGTGTATGTGTGTGTGTGTATTCCACATATATTTTGTAAGAAATGATGATTTGGAAAAGACCCAAAGTGTTATTATCACATAGATCATTCTCTTGGGAATATGGCCATTGTGGCTCAACAGGGCAGGCCTGGTCACAGGAACTATCCTTCAAAACAATTAATAGACTTTCCTTTTCAGGTGTTTCAAAGTGATTATGCATATAAGCTGAGAGAGAAAAATAGTGCAACATGATTGAAGCACGAGCATAAAATTCATATCTTAACAGATGTGTTATTTAAGTTGAAAATGGAAGTAAAAATGTGAATCAACTTCTATCAAAGTTTGCATAGCTGTCTCTGTGTTTTAAAGGTAGCAGTGTTTTGACAGTTCCCAAGAAAAAGGCAAAAATAAAGCATGAGGTTTTTGGTTTTTTTTTTAATAGGGTTTTGAAATGTCGATCTTTATTTTTTCAATGTGTTTCACGGGCCAAATATCTATCAGACTTAGTCAATGTCTCCTTTGATTGTCTCTTGTTTCTTCTTACCTTTGTAAGAGCTGGTGAGCTTATTCTACTCACTTTCTGTGGGTGTATAGGCAAAAGGTAGTAGAAATTTATGGAAGATGCGGTAGCAAATCAAATCTATTTATTGTTGTTATAACCATAATTCTACACCTGCTTTAACCTTCCACTAAAAAAAAAATGAAGCTCATTTCTCATCATAGTACGTAAAGTTTTCTCCTATTGAGATATTAACAAAAATCAATTAACCAATCTATTCATCAATACATATCACCCACACTGTCTTACAGTCAGTATTCTTTTGGGAAGATTGAATTTGTGTTCTTTAAGGAATTTCTAACCTAAGGCACTCAAACTACCAGGCAACAGAAGAGCCACCCTGGGTGTCTCCTTCAAAGTCCTCTAGGTCCCAGAGGTCCCCAGTCTTTTTGGCAACATGAACCGGTGCTCCTGTGAGACTCTAATACATGATGATCTGAGGTAGAGCTGAAGCAATGATGCTAGTTCTGCGGAGCAGCTACAAATATAGATGAAGCCTCATTCTCTCACCCGCTGCTCACCTACTGCTGTGGGGCCCAGTTCCTAACAGGCCGTAGACTGTTACTGGTTCATGGCCTGGGCATTAGGGACCCCTGCTTTAGGAGGAGTTAACATCCTGCTCTTCTTTGCTACCATAGTACTTCGTATTGCATTTATTAACATAGTTATTACCATTCTACTATATTGTCGATAAAAGCCCACATTCTAGACTCATACTACCTGGATTTAAACTTCTTAGTAAAATACTTAGTAAAATACTTTCATCTCCTATTTTCTAAATAGGTGTAATAAAACTACTTGCCTCATAGAGTTGGTATGCTAAAACCAGAATCCTAAAACACTGGTTTTGATAAGTACTCCTGATAGAAATTGTAGTCAGAAGGTTATTAAACTGTTCTGAGTAAAAAAAAAAAAAAAAAAAAAAAAGACAAAAAGACCAAAAGTGGCTGTAATAAATGTATAGATAGAACAGATCCCGTGGAAGTAGAAATGACATGCTGACTGGATGAAAGGGAATTTATTTGAAATGGGAGTAAGGTTGTGAATATGAAGGAGAGTCAAAGGTGGCTGACAGGCTAATGATGGTACCCAGTAATAGAAACAGGAAATTTTTGTTTAGGAAAAAAGACAGTGTATAACTAGAAGCATATCAAGAAACATCAATATTTCCTGCTTTATTTTTCTTCCCACACATATTACTACCTTGCATTATATTTAATTTTTTTCTGTTTTATTATTTCTCTTTGCAACTAGAATGTAAACCCCATTACAGCAGCAACACTATTTGTGTTCTATTTAGCTACATTTAGTAGGTGCTTAATAAATAGCTGTTGAATAACCTAGTGGAAGAATGAAACATCCAGATGTGAATTCAGGAGGCAGGTATAAGTTTTATAGAGTATTAGAGAAAAATTATAGGTAATGTAATAGAAAAGAAAATATATATATATATATATATATATATATATATATATATATATATATATAAAGTGGCTGTGAAATGTGGAAATTTTAATTAATGAGTTTGCGGAATGTCAAGCAAATAGGTTTAGTACATTTTTTTTCCTGTAAAATCTGTAGCTCAAGAGGAAAATCACAAAAATAAGAGTTTAGGTGATTATTGACATGACAAGCATACAAGGAAAGTGAAGGAAATTAGAAAACTCGGTCGTAAGGCAGTCATTCTTCAAGTGTGATCCTCGCACCAGCAGCATCTGAATCACCTGGGAATGATGAGACCCCATCATTTTGGAGGGCCCTCACCATAGGTAGACTGAATCAGAATCTCTGAGGCAGGGCTAGCGATCTGTGTTTTAACAAGTTCTCCAGGCACTTCTGACATAAGCCAAAATGAAGACTCAAAGCCCTAAATTGTTGAGCTCATTAAAATGATAGACTTGGCTGAGAAAGGAGTTAACCTGTCACCAGAATACAGGGTGTTGGACCGTC
The DNA here is from genome assembly GCA_028627145.1 of Eidolon dupreanum. Lineage (NCBI taxonomy): Eukaryota > Metazoa > Chordata > Mammalia > Chiroptera > Pteropodidae > Eidolon > Eidolon dupreanum. Next base: position 101,410,703 of record CM053503.1, on the reverse strand, counting down.
ACCACTTGCTGGGAAGCCCTGTTGAGTGTGATAGCAGTGATCATAAAGTCTAAGGCTTATGGCTGTACTGCTGGATAGTTGTGGGATGAGAGAAGACAACACAGGTACTCTTCCTTTGAGTTCAGGGAACCTTTCTACTCTGTCCCACTAATCAAAATAGATGGAGTAATTAATTCAGTTCAAATAGCCAACAAGTGTGCCAGATAAGGTCAGAAGGATATGTTTGTCTTAGCTTCAAAATATGTTTTCTCCAGTACTTTGAATATACAATATTTTTCTTAATTTTCAACTTAATTGTAACAACAACAACGACAACAACAATAATAACAACAAAAACAACCACCACCTAAGGAGTAGTTTAGCTTATTTCAGTAAACATGTGTTAGTTAGAAACGTTTTTGTTTGTATGTGCTTTGTGAGTGTATATAGGTGGTGCTGGGGTAGTATGCAGTGGGTCGGGCACTAGAATTAACCAGTATGCTGGGTTCTCACAGGAATTCATTATGTGCTTGGTAGTTATAGTCCATTTTATTAATATTGAAATTTTGTATTACCTAGTTTGTTTTGTTTGGTATAAATAACCTCTTAGAAATTAATCTCAGAATAAAATATAGGTTTAGATTCTGTTAATTCCTTCTAAAAGCATTCTTTTGTAAAACAATGTGGTTGTTGCCTTGATGTGTAATGTATCTGAAAGTGGCATATCTAATCAGTGTGATTGCAGTGAAAGTACAAGCTATTTGCAAAATGGACTGTGGAGCCATTCTTTGGCTAACAGCTTCAAGTTGCTAGGGAGGTCTTCCTTGGCTAGTGTTGCTTTCCTTTGGCTTTGATATCAGCCACCACGATGTTTATCCAGTATATCCATTTAAACAAACTCATAAATTTCTGAAGAAATAATAAAATGAGTTAAATCCAGCCAAAATAAATCTTGTCTTATATCTGAAACAAATAATTGTACCTATTACTTGGAAAAGAGGCTAGATTTTTAGAAAATTCAACAAGAATGACTACAGCTTCTTTTTCACACAATTACAATAAGTTACTAGGTATATTTCAATAGTTATACAAAATGATAATCTGATTCTTATAATTACTTTCTAGCACACTGTGACTTGACCTAAGAGCTTTTTTACAGCTGCCTAGCCTAGTAGACAAACCTATTCACAGCTGCAGTGTGAGGCTAAAAACAATCACATGTATCTTTTTTTTTTTTTTTTCCCTTGCACAGCTGCCTGATAGCATGGACCAAAATGGAATTTATATTCAATTGGTCAGATGTGATCATATTCTATTTTGTTAAAAGATTGAGAGTTATCACAAATTACCTATTGTAGGGAAGCTGTGTTAGAAGCAATAGTGTTATTATAAGACTAGCAACCAACCCTAGAGGAAGAAGGAGGTAAAGGCACCTACTTGATAGCCACATAAAATTCTCCAAAGAGGCAGGACTACACTGGCACACAACAGAAGGAAGAAAATACTCACCTAAATGAGATGTGAGAATGATTTGTTATCTCTCCATATCAGCCTCAAACTGTCTTCTAAGCTTCCCATTGTGCCTTGAATTTCGCTATTAGAAATCCATTCATTGGAACAAGATATTGAGCATCTAGCAGTTTCTTGTTAAAATGTGAATGATCCTGGAGGAAGTAATATTTTTCCTTTACACCCAGTTGTTAGTCCCCTAGCATGGCTTAACTTATTTTACCTCGAGAATGGTATATGTTTTTACAGAATGGACCAAAAATTGGTTGGCTATATTGTATAGTGCATGTATTCTTGGTAAGCACATGGCTTTATTGGGATCATCACTCCAGACATAAAGTAGGAATCACCTTATTAAAAAGAAAGAGATATGAACCTGAACAATGTATTTCATACCAGGGAGCTGAGTTATGAAGTTGCTATAAGGCAATGCATTGAAAGCTGGATACCAAAAAATGAGGAATTGTGCTGAAAATAGTCATCGGCCAAGGTGGGACACTGACATTGGTTGAAGGAGGAGATAATTGATTTCTATCGAGTCAACTTACTCTGTGTAATAAAATGTGGGCAAAGGTAAATACACAAATCAGAAGCTATGAAAAATTCTAGTTCAAGGTTGACACTGGGATGAGAATGAGGTTGTTGAGAGAAGGGTTTAAAATAAAAGTAAATTCGCAGTTGATTCAGATACAATCCTTCTGATAGGATATGCTGCCTTTTTGAGTCATTGCAGTTCCTGGCCTCCTCAGATCCTTGTCTATGGTTTTCTACACACAGTATTATAAAATTATAAGTTTTAGCTATTAACATTTAATGGGAAAACATATTATAGCTTTAGCTATAGCTTACAATAATAGAAAGTCTAACTAAGGAGTATACCTATAATGTCATACGGTTAAATTAGTTTTGACCTGTAAAGTTATTTTTAGTATGTGCCATCAACAATGAAATGCACCTTTACATAAACTACTCACCTTTTAAAGCTAGCAAAAATAATAATAAAATGCAAGTATTTCATATTCATATAATTAACTTTTCAAGTGTAAACACAACAGAGTTTATGCTATCTGTTCTTAATTGGAAAGTATTTCATTGCTGAGTTTTTTACATTGTTTTAAAGAGCTCATTTTAAAGTATGTTTTCCCATTACTTTTTTCCTTTTCATATTGTATGAACAAAGCAAAATGATTTAATTGATCAAGGATTGGTCTGATATTCTTAAAAGTATGAACTATCTAACAGTGAACTTACATTATTTTTCTATAAAAATAATCAAAATATACAGTTCTGATCTGACATTCACAAGTCCTAATGTAATAAGAAGAACCTAGTTTCATGCTCCTTGTGTTCTAAGAGTGTAAATCACTTTTATGCAAATTTACATTTTTATGAAGTAGAAATTCTGAATATTTTTAGCCTTGAAATGGCTTTAAAATGCAATAATCTTTTGGCACCAGAGTTTAACAAGGACAAATATCGTGCAGTGCAACAAAAGGTCAACTGATGGAGGATATTTAAATATGTTCATCTTTATGCAAAAACAGAAAATATATTTTTTTGTTTTATTTTTTATGAAGTAAAAGTTAGGAAGCTTTGTTAATTTTTGTTGTAGTCTATCTTTCTCATTAAATATCATTGCAACATTCTATAGCACTACTAATTTTTTTATGAGTAAATTATATATCACCAGAGGTTTTTATAGAAAATTATACTCCAATTAGGACTAGCAACAAACCATAAGTATCAAATTAAAATACATGAAAGCTCTCCTTGAAACAGGAGGTTAAAGTTGAATCTGTTTTTCTTATGAAGATCATTTTGCTACTGTGATATTTACAACATTACTAATATATACTTTATTAGCATTAGTATTAAAACAAGTATGAAAATCTAATTTCTTTTTGTACTTTTCCTCTCATCGATGAAATCCTGATTCGCTCTATGAATTTTAACACAGGCTTAAGAAATCAAAACTGTTGCAGGCCTTTTCTTTTTCCAGTGTGATACAAAAATATATTATAAAACAAGGTCCCCAAATCTATTCAGAACTTAAAATATATTAAGTAAATAAATTTGAGAGTATTTGGTAGTGCCACTAATAATATTGCTTGTTT